>OZ022243.1:17282788-17345288 GCA_963978895.1 Erpobdella octoculata | reverse complement strand
TGAATTTTTTTATTCATTAAAACCAAACCAAAGTAACTGAAATTAAAATTTTTAGTTTCTCACTTTTTTACTATTTTTGTCTTTTTAACTTTCTCACTTTTGTTTTGTATTTTTTTCTCTGAAGCATTGTCAACACGCCACATCTCTTTTCTCCATCGTGTTGCGGAGTTAGGCCATAAGACATTTTAAATTTCAAAATGACTTTTAAGTTGCAGTATTAATTACTAAAATTATCTCAATCAAACAAAAATGTCTCACTTATCACAAATGGCAAAATATTATTTTTTCGAATAGAATGGCTTTTTAATGTCCCATGGTAGACGTTTTTGTGGGAGTGACTAAACGAGACTCTTCCATGTCTTAACTTAAAACTGGAACGGTTAAACTCAGACTTGAACAACTCTACTACTTCTATGATCCTGGGTAGCAAGATTTATTCATGGCTACAAGGATAACTTTAAGCAGTTGCGCTTATTTTGGAAAATGGTCCGCTTTCCTAAACCGTACTTTTAGCTGGTTGATGCAATGGTCCGAGAATAAAGTGAAATTTTTTGGTACAACTTTTTGGAGCACCCTCAAAAGCATTTGCATTGTAATTTTTTTCAAGCATTTGAAGTTGTTAGGTTTTGCCGATGTTTTTGCATTTTCTGATAGACTGATTAAAACTCAATAGCATTTTTGATCCGCATTGCTTTTTTTGCTATTAAAAACCCTCCGTATAGCCATGACCTACGCCGTCCTACGCCATGACATTTTTGATGTTTTGCTTAAAACCCTACAGAAACATGCTAAGAAATACTGTTTAAGCAAGGCAGTTTTCAAAATTTTGCAAAGATTTAGAAACCCATAAACCCAGAAGCCCATCGCTGCGTAAGTGAACTGTTCAATTTTTTTACACGCTTTAATGAGGAAGAATAAAATTACAAAATCCGTTCGTACATTTGAACAAATTCCTGATTGTCGGATCATCACAGCTCTTGGGACCAGTCATGTTTAAGTGGTAGTTGAAGCAGATTATTGAATGAAACAGTTAATACCTGATGATTGTTTGGCTTCAATTGAACCTGTCCATTATAGCTGTTGCTCTGTTATACATCGGTTACAAGCAGTAATCTACGGTTAGACCAATACGTCCAAAAAAGCCAGTCAAAAGTTGAGGTATTTGTTAAATCCGCAACATGAAGAAATCCGACAACAGTTTCATTTTTGTTTCAGCTTTTATTTATATTACAAATAATTACTGATTTAAAAATTTGCTGTTTAGTTGTCTCAGCCTATTTAGAAAAAGAAAAGGGCGATTTTGAATTTTTTTGCTGAACCTGCTGGTGGAGGTCTAAATGTTTTTTGAGATTTTATTTGAACTATATTTTGCATCGAATGGGTTTTAAGCAAGCCCGTTATTTTTAAATATCTGCCAAATTTGAGAAATATTGATGGTCGATAAGTGAATTTAATAAAGATTAAGGATCAGGATACAGACAAACAAAAAGAAGTTGCAAACTAAGTAAAAATTGAAGTTAAAATTGTTTGTTAAAACTTTACCTGTATTCGCTGCTGGTAATAAGCATTTAGGTTATTAATAGAAGCAAAGAAATGAAATTCATGACATTACTTTGAAACAGAACACAACTTGATCAACATTTCATTTGAAACTTATCGTGTTTCTCTAACATGTATTTTCGCAATAAACTTTACTTAAATTAAAAAGAAATATAAACAGCTATAAAAATTAATAATAATTATGAATAAGTATAAACAATTATAATTAATTGTAAATAGTCATAAATATCTCAAATCTTTGTGCGACGACCTGATGCCGTCAAACCGGGATAACCGCCAAAATTGTGACCAAAATAACAAAATTGTTTTGGTATTAGCATAGTGTCCCATTGTTTTTTATGTTATAACTTCAATGATTTAATAATTTTAAAATAAATACCAAATCGTAGGAATGAATGTGTGTGCGTGTAGACATGTGTGCATGTGTAGATATTTGCGTGAAAATAGACATTATTGTGCGTGAGTAAACATTTGTGCGTGTGTATAAATTCCTGCGGAAATGTAAACGTATATCCGATTTATTTATAAGCACCGCAAATCAAACGCAACTTGAATCTTTTTCTGAATGCAATCTATTTCTCATTTATCACAAACTGATACCCTTTAAAGTATTTGAAGCGCACAATCTGTGAGTTCGAGTCCTGTGTGTGCAATGTAAAACCCACAGAAGTAAGAAACAAGAAGTTGACCATTAACATTGGCAACAACAAAGTAGTTGGCTTTTTAATGACGGAGGCAGGTGCAGAAGTATCCAAAAGAGGTTACATAAACTTACAACTCACCGAAATAATTTGCTTAAATCATTCGGAGAGGGGTTGGTGATGTGAAACAACAGAAGCGTTTAATTACTATTCTTTCCTTTGTTCTTCTATCTGTTTCTCTGTATTCTGCTCTCTCTCTCTCTTTAGCTCTCTCTTTTTCTTTCTTTTTCCATCTTTCCACAGGGGCGTCATTTCAGCAAAACCTTAAGGGGGGGGGGCAAAATGTTTATAATAGCCACATACTCTCAAAATGTATTTTTGTAATGCTATACATTTTCTTCTAAAATTAGAAAATAGCTAATAAGCGCGAGATGTGGGGTAGTCGTAGACACCTTTTAAATTTTTTTAAACCTTGGACACTTTTTCTTAAAAAAAACTGATGGTAGAAGATGGAGATAAAAGATAAATATAAAGATTTTGATCAAACTTTCAGCATATCCTTGTATTGGATGACAATACTCAATTGTCATATACTCAATTGTCATATATACTCAATTGACAATATTCAATTGAATTCGATATATGTTACTAAACAAATAAACTCAATTTACTGAAACAGCAAAGTGAGCACGTGATTCATCTGAAGATCGCGTAATATTCATGACGTCATGATTTATTTCTTTATTTATGTTACGATCGTTATTTTGAATATCGAAAAAGTATGCGTTGAAAAACTTGTTTTATTTTTACATGTTTATTACATACTTTTATTCAACTTGCAATCTCTGTTTGTTTGTTACTTTCTCTGTACGCAAATCTTGCAAGTAAAATGTAATCTGCTTTTGACTAGCTAGGAAGCTGAAACTTTCAGCATAGATTTATATTGGATCACAATACATGATTCAATTGATTTTGACATCCATATTTTTAAAAATGAATGTGACTCTGTTTCTGAGTCTGTGAGTCTGTCTCTTATAGAAATCTATACCGCCGGAGCGATCTTGATGAAATTTGGAAAGGAGGTAGTACTCATACAGAGGAAAAATGTTAAAAATGTTTAGACTCCTTACTCCAATTTCCCGGGTCAGGGTGATCAAAAATCTTTCTAGGCCAAAAGTGCCAATGTACGACCATCAAAGGTAATTTTGTAATAAAAGTCATATTTAATTTACGTAACAACGTTTGTAGGCTCCAAGCAACTTTTAGCCAGTTTTAGCAAATCTATTTTGCGTTTTATGGGCTAAGAAAAGTTAGGAAAGAAAGGAAAAGAGAAAATGAGCGCGAGCGGGAACTTGAACGGAAACGGGAGAGCAAACGTGAGCGGGAACGGAAACGGAAAAGCATGCGTGAGCGGGAACGGGAGAGCAATCGTGAGCGAAAACGGAAGAGCAAACGTAAACGGGAACGGGAAAGCGACCGGGAACGGGAAAGCGACCGGGAACGGGAAAGCGACCGGGAACGGGAAAGCGACCGGGAACGGGAAAGCAACCGGGAACGGGAAAGCGACCGGGAACGGGAAAGCGACCGGGAACGGGAAAGCGACCGGGAACGGGAAAGCAACCGGGAACGGGAAAGCGACCGGAAGCGGGAGAGCAATCGGGGAAGGAAGCTGGAGCAAGCGAGAAAAACGATAACGAAACCTCGGAAAACCCCGTGCAACGCCGGGTAACCCCGCTAGTATGTTAATAAACTAGACAGATAAATGGTGTGAATATCGTGCAGCAAAGTGAGCACGTGATTCATCTGGTAACATTCGTGACGTCACGATTTATTTATTTAGGTTTCTTTATTTATTTATTTATGTTACGATCGTTATTTTGAATATCTTTCGTATTTCTAAATTGAGTGTATTTGAAATAAAAGTGTATGTTGAAAAACTCCTTTTTTCCTTTTCTTGTTTTGAAGTTTCTTTGCTTTTAAACGATGCCATGAACATTGCAAACAACATGTAAATTTTTGTCAATAATAGTATTAATAACGTGAAATACCTAATCAGAGTCAAGTCCCAAATCATGCACAATTAAAGAAATTCTGCAAAATAAGTAACGTCATGCAAAAGTATTACCAGACGTTTTCATTATTATATATTTATTTCTGCTTTTTTATTTATTTATTTATTTCTCCAACAGAAGGACCCGTAGGCCACTAACACCGTTAGGACAACATAAAGCGTACGTTCGAACAGAATTCAAAGCAAAAATATAGGAAGAATAGTAACTCAAATACGCAAAATAAACATATATGTCATCGGGTATTTAAATCGGCAAAAATATAAGAAGCGTACATAAAGTCATCGGGTATTTAAATCTGACCATTAGGTGTTAGAAATTTTGAGAGGTCGGTTTCATTTATCAGACATCTGAAACGGCTGTAGGATGTTGAGTTGACCACATCGTGAGGCAGCGCATTCCAGGATTTTATTATTCGATTGGAAAAGAAGAACTTGGTAGCATCGATCTTGTGCAGGCCAGACCTCAGTTTATAACAATGGCCTCTTGTGGCCTGGTAACCAGACGATTCAAAACTGGTGACCAAAGTTGAGTCAATAAGACCATTTAGAATTTTGTAGCATAGACATAGGTCAGCAATGAGTCTGCGATGTTCCAAAGATTTGAGACCGAGGATGTTGAGGCGAGTTAAATAAGGGAGACGACTAACAGAAGGAATTGTTCTTGTGAATCGTCTTTGGACTCTCTCGAGCCTGTTGATCAAGTGCCTGTGGTGTGGATTCCACACTGAAGAACAATATTCAAGTAGTGGTCGTACATACACGGAAAATGCTCTCGTCAAGAGATCTGGATCTTTAGTAGTGAAACATAAATTGATCAGCCGTAATCTAACAGATGCCGCATGTACAATATTGTCGATGTGTTTTTTAAATTTGAGGTCATTTTCGATTACAACGCCAAGGTCCCTTGTGTGACCAACAATCTCTAGTTGATGAGAGTCAATATGGTAGTCGGGTACATCAAGCTCCTTACTTGCTAGACCATAGATGGAGCATACGAAGCACTTTGTTAGGGCCAAATTTAACTGCCATATTCCATTCCAGGACACCAATTCGTCAACCGCATCCTGCATAGCCAAATTTCCAGGTTGGAATGTTTTGTAAATTTTGATGTCATCCGCAAAGAGCTTGACTGAAACTTGTTTGAAGGCTGGGTTGTCTGTAATATCGTTAATGTATATCAAAAAAAGTATTGTTCCCAGGACGCTACCCTGTTGAACACCGCTAGTAACTTCTCTTGGGCCAGAGTGATGACCATTAACGCGAACAAACTGTGTGCGGGCACTCAGAAAATCAAAAATCCACGCCAACAAATCGCCAGATATTCCATATCCTTTCAGTTTTGTCATCAGCTTTGTGTGTGAAACAGAATCAAATGCTTTCTGAAAATCAAAATAAACGATGTCAGTACGTTCACAATTCTCTAGAGACGATGACCAATCATACACGCATTCAAGCAGGTTTGTACAGGTAGATTTGTGCCTTAGAAATCCATGTTGGTAATGGGAGATGAGGTTGTGCGTGGACAAGTAAGTCAAAACGTTCTTGGTGATTACCTTCTCCATGACACGACAACAGGTACTTGTAAGTGAGATTGGCCTATAGTTAGAAGGGCAGCTTGTCGGGTCCTTTTTATGAATTGGAGAAATGCAAGCAATCTTCCAATTTGTTGGCAACCTGCGCATCTTGAGAGACATATCAAAAATATGACAGAGTGGGGCTACTAAACCGTGGGCGCAACGTTTTAGGATGATGTTTGGTATTCCATCAGGACCAGAGGAGCATGAACTTTTGAGACCTTTTAGGACTGAAAGGACAACATCGGGAGTAAAAGAGATCTTTTCCAGTAGTTCAGAGGTTCGGTCTTTAAAATTAGGATCTTTACCACCATCTACTGTAAACACACTAGCAAAGTAATCGTTGAAAATGTTGGCTATTTCTGATGGATTCGACGTAAGATTATTTTTGCTGGTTGCAATGCTATTTATGGACGAGTTTTTTGTTTACGTATCTGTAGAAATTTCCAAGATTTTTTGTAGAGATCAAATTTTGTTCTGTGTAAGACTGGGTCTTTTTTACAGCTGTCGCACATAATTTTGTGATTTTTTTGTATCTGTCTTTGTCTGTCTGTTCTTGGGTAAATCGGTATTTCTTCCAAAAATGTAGTTTAGCCTTATACAGTTGGCGAAGCACCTTTGATGTTCTGCCTAGTAATTTCGGAAAGTTTTGTGCCGCATAGTGGACTGGGACAAAAGTTTGTATAGCAATATTTAGATAATGATTTAAAACATTCCAGCAGCTCTCCACGTCAAAGCAGTACTTAAAGAGATTATCCCATTTAATATTGAGTAGAAAAACGTTTATTTCTTCAAAATTTGCTCTCTTGAAACAGTAGAAACTATGTTGTTTTTCTCATCAAAAGTTAGGATTGAGTCATTTATTTCAAACGTAATCAGATTGTGGTCGCTAGTAGCAATTGGGAATGAGATATCTATCTTTGCAAGAAGCCCTGGGTCATTTGAGAAAATCAAATCCAGAATATTACTGCCACGGGTTGGTTGCTGCACAAATTGATGAAGCCCAAGATCGTTAAAAAAGTTCATGAATAATGGGTAGATTTCTCCATTGGGATGAGAGTGTTGTAGCCAATTTATGTCGGGCAGATTAAAATCGCCCATCAAACACAATGTGTGTTTGGTTGAACAGATATTTTTTAAACACTCTATACTATCAATAGCATACTTGAGAGCCTCTGTGCCAAACCCCCCGCTACGATAATAGGCTATAAATCTGCAGTGTGTGGTATGTAGACGTATGTCTACACATACAACCTCAATATGCCGAAAATGAACTGGAATTTCCACAAACTTAAAGGTTACATCATTTCCAATTATGAAAGCTAAGCCGCCACCTCTAGTTTCTCTATCATAGCGACATGCTGAAAAACCTCTAGGAATAAATAAGCTGTTAGGATCTTCTTTTGTAAGCCACGTTTCGGTAACACAAAATAGTTCAGGCTTGTAATCTTCTAAAAACAAAGTAACTTCTTCAATTTTATTTCTGAGACTTCTTAAATTGGTCAAAGCTATGCGGCATCCCGGTTTAGTTTCGAAAGGGCTGACTCATCCGATCATCAGTTGGTGACGAAATCTGGCTCTGACCGGTATTTTTCATACGTTCACGTCTTTCGCATCTTCTGAGGTAGTTTTGATGAGCCTGTTGTTTCGTGAGATCGCGATTAATGAAAACGCGTTTTGTCCTTTCATCTTTAGACGACCGAAGAAGCATCGAAGATTGTAACAAGTCCTCCACAGCCTCCGCGCTCGAAAGAGTAACGCAGATTAGTGGATGTGGTCTGCTTGGGTCTTTACTCAATCGTTGGGTTTTCAAAATCCTTGGTTTCACTGTCAATTTTTTTTCAAAAAAATCGGCAACAAAAGTGGTGTCCGGAACTGCGGCATCAACCTCTAATCCTGAAATAATTACATTGCTGGCTCTCTTCTGTCTTTCTTCTTTTCTTCTTTTTCTTGCTCCTGCAAACCAAAACGTTTGAGAAACCGTTTCCAGTAGAGTCGAGTTGTTCATCTGTTATTAACAGAAAATTAGCAGCGAAACCGCTACGAGAAACAGCTTGTTTACCCTACAATATCGCTCTATTACATTATAAAAATTACAAGTTCAGTTTTTACATTTTTGAAAACAAATCACAGAATTACAATGAAAAAAGACGTGTTGAATGCTTTTCTGACAACTTTCGAATTTCGAAGACATTTAACTCAATGAGAATTACATTATTAACATCTTTGTTGGAAATTAAAAAAAAGTTATTTTTGAGCCTCTAAAAATAATACTTCTCAGAGAATTAGAATTTTACCATAAACAATTTTCTTTAACTAATTATTACAGTATTTATTTAATTGCATGCCAGTGGATTTCTAGTTTTGAACAAAACTCTTAAAGTTAAATCAAAAAGTTATAAAGGTGGAGTTGCTTTAAGACAGACCTAATTTTTTTCTTGTAAATAAACAACATTTATTTGTTGTAATTTAGTAATTTGTGGCTTAGACGTCATTTGACATTATGCCCAGTTGAAAATTATCAAAATTAAATTATAACAGTTACATGTATTTTATTTTTTTCATTAAATGTTTTATGGGTGGTTTTGACATATTCCAGTGTAAGCAACTTTACAAGTTGAGTTTATCATTTATTGAACAGTTGGTACAGTCTTTCACGAGCTAACGTTTTAATATGGGTCAAACGTCATTTACGTGCGAAAATCAAATAAAAAAAAATTAAATAAAATAAAGTATAAAACTTTTTAACTGTTAAAATGTGCTTATTTAATTTTCCAAATTATTTTTATAACCAAATATTTTAATGTTAACTGGACAAAAGTTTTGATCCTTAACAATCGGTTGAAAAATCTAAGACTAAAAAGTTTAAAATAATACTATTAAAAAAAGATTTTGAAAAACACGCTTTTATTTAAATACATTGAAAAAGATAAAATAATTTTTTCACCAATATAAAGCTAACAAGAGAACATATGGTAACTGTTTAATACTCAAAATAAATTTACGATATATGGTTCAATTGTTCAATCGTCTAAATTTTTTTAGAACTTGTAAGAAAAGCCATAATTAACCTATAAGCTAAAGTAAATTTTAGAATTCCAGAAATCCAACAACTTTTGAAATCGTAAGACAAAGAGAAAAACGGTTTATTTAAAGATAAAAAAGATGGCGCTTCAATCTCAAAATAATATATAATGAGATTGAAAAAAACCCGTCTTTTTGACATGCTATCTCTAGTATAATAATATTTGTTTTAAATAATCAACAGTTAATAATTCTCGATAAATAACGATTTTTAAAATATTATAAATCTTCTTTCAACAAACAAAACCAGTATACATAAGAATGTGTGGTATTTACAAAACAATGTAACACACACAAACACATATACATACTTATGATTTCGTATTTCATTCTCCATATTTGTTATCGTACAGTTTTGTTTTCTTTTTTTTCTTCTCTCCTGCTTTTTCTGCTCCTTCAAACACCTCCCATCAACATACACCATCGTGTAGACCACGACATGTCAAGTAAACTTTGCTCCATGAAGACGTGAAGACAAGGGGGTCCAGTGGCACCATGAGAACTGATGGGCTTGTATTTCTATGGGGAGGCATCGCAAGAAATGTTTTCCTGTCACATTTCATGACGCAATTTTATGAATCTTTTTTTTTATCTTCCTTTTAAAACTTTTTTTGCGACTGAAACTTTCGGTTTCCTTTTTGTCAAAGTTCAAAGAACACAAACATAGACGTAAACATCGACATACACACATACACACACATTTATACACACAAATATGAATATATATATATATATATATATATATATATATATACATACATACATACATACATACATACATACATACATACATACATACATACAAACATACATACATACATACATACATACATACATACATACATACATACATACATACATACATACATACATACATACATACATACATACATACATACATACATACATACATACATACATACATACATACATACATACATACATACATACATACATACATACATACATACATACATACATACATACATACATACATACATACATACATACATACATACATACATACATACATACATACATACATACATACATACATACATACATACATACATACATACATACATACATACATACATACATACATACATACATACATACATACATACATACATACATACATACATACATACATACATACATACATACATACATACATACAAACATACATACATACATACATACATACATACATACATACATACAAACATACATACATACATACATACATACATACATACATACATACATACATACATACATACATACCTACATACATACATACATACATACATACATACATACATACATATATACATACAAATATACATACATACATACATCAAATATTATTCTGTGAATCTTAAATGACTCGAAGCATATTTTCTCCAAAAAAATTCAGTTTGATAAAACAAACTGCAATCGACGCTCTGAAGTGTTTGTTTGCCTTTTGCAATATGTTTTTTTGTTTTCGATACATATTCATTAAATCGTTGATGCAATTTAATCAATTAAGTAATAAATTCAACAAATAATTATCTTTATTATAGTATTATATTTATTTTTTAATTTGTTAATGTCTGTATTCAAACATTATCTATTAAATAATTGAGTTTTTACATGAAAAAAATTAAATAATTTGCATTTAAAAGTGGTGAGAAGTTGACCGAGTGTAAAATTAAATTTACGCAAAGGTTGCGAGGCTCGCTGATGTTTCATTTCAAAATACTTTCATGAATTATGAACATGTGTCCTCCATGAATTATGATCATGTTCACTTTATAAATTATAAACATGTTTTCTTTATAAATTATGGACATGCTTCCTCCATGAATTATGAACGTTTTCTTTATAAATTATGAACGTGCTTCCTCCATGAATTATGAAAATGTTTCCTTTATGAATTATGAACATGCTTCCTTCATGAATTATGAATATGTTTCTTTTTTAAATTATGTAAATGTTTCTTTCATGAATCATAAACATGTTTCCTGCATGAATTATGAACATGTTTTTTTATGAATTATGAACTTGTTCTTCCATGAATTAATTATGAACATGTTTCCTTCATAAATTAATTATGAAGATGTTTCCTTCATAAATTAGCAACATGTTTCCTACAAGAATTATGAACACATAATTCTTTCATGAATTACAACATGCTTCCATCAAGAATTATGAATATGTTTCCTTCATGAATTATAAACATGATTCCCCCATGAATTATGAACATATTTTCTTCATGAATTATAAACATGTTTCCTTTATGAATTATGAACATGTTTCATTCATGAATTATGAACATGTTTCATTCATGAATTATGAACATGTTTCCTTCATGAATTAAAAACATTTTTTCCATGAATTATGAACAAGGTTCCTCCATAAATTATGAACATATTTTTTCATGAATTATGAACATGTTTTTGTCCTAAACTTTTAACCTGTTTCCGTCATGAATTGCAAAAACAGTTTTTTTGTAGACATTTATTATGCATCATTTCATTCTTTTGTTTTTTTTCAAAACTGAAGTTTTGGGAAAAAGCTCTAAAAGTATGTTTTAACATGTCTAAAATATATCATATAGATTTAAAAGCTAAATGTATTAAAAGAGTAATGCGCTGATGAAAAGAATAATATGGACTTGAGTTTTATCTCAATTTATAAATTTAGGTCATTCCTGTTCATTGACTCGCTAATCTTACGTCAGCACAAAATTTTGCAGTAACCGAATGATTTGTTGCTAAAATAACTACATTAAAATTAAATTTTTGAAATTGAAGTTTATCAGAAAACGTCACTTAGTTAAAATACATTTGTGATGAAAAGAAACTGGATTGCACATAAAAATATCAAACAATATAGCAAAAGTAGAACAAATTATTTCCAATCAGAAACTGTTTAGTTATTCCCCCATAAGAACATGGCCTCCTGATGATCAACTTTAATTATCTAAGCAGCATGGAACTCAACAGTACTAAATGACAACATGTTCTAGCATTGAGACCTTTTAAACATTTTTTCTGGAACATTTTTTCAACGAAATTCTTTTCTCTTTTTTGCTATATAGGTTTCAACATTTTAAAAAACCAAAAGCTGTTTGAAAACACAAAAAAAACTTCAAAGTATTTAAATAAAAACTTAAAAAAATTTAAAAATTATAAAAATAGAAACCGACTTACCACGACTGTGGTCACCTTGAGACGAACACCTTGGTTGGATGCCGCTATGTTGTGGCTTTCGACGAAAACTGCGAAAAAAAATGATTGAATGTGTTTAATTGAAAACAAACATTACACGGTTTTGATAATAATTGTGTTTGAAATGTTTAAATTTATCATCCAGTTGATTGAAATTATTTTAAAAGTTTTACCGATATTAACAATAATTATACGAGATGATTTCGCGCTACGGTTGACTTGAGCCGTACATGAACATTTATTGAACGTGGTTAAACCACTGGGGGATTATCGGTATGCGTCCCTGAAATATCAGCTGGCCCTGTCCAACTGCACTAAACGTTGAGAAAGCATTAAAATAAAAAATGGTCAGATGTCTCGCATGGTGGGTTGCGCAAACGTTTAAAATGTACATAAAAATTGACTTCATTGAAGTGAACGTCAAAGAAAAACAAAATAAACTAAAAGGAAGCTCATCACTAAGTATGTGAGATCATCACTAAATATGTGAAGTCATCACTGCGTATGTGAGGTCATCACTGCGTATGTGAGGTCATCACTAAGTATGGGAGGTCATCATTAAGTATGTGAGGTCAACACTAAGTATGTGAGGTCATCAATAAGTATGCGAGGTCATCACTAAGTATGTGAGATCATCACTAAGTATGTGAAGTCATCACTGCGTATGTGAGGTCATCACTGCGTATGTGAGGTCATCACTAAGTATGTAAGGTCATCACTAAGTATGGAAGGTCATCACTGCGTATGTGAGGTCATCACTGAGTATGTGAGGTCATCACAGAGTATCTGAGGTCATCATTAAGTATGTGAGGTCATCACTAAGTATGTGAGGTCATCACCAGTGATGGGCAACAAACTACTTTCAAGTAGTTAAACTTTTCTGTAGTTACATTTACTTTTAAGTAGTTAAACTATGTAGTTAACTACTTTTGGTCAGAGGTAGTTTAACTAAAGTAGTTAAATACTGTAAAGTAGTTAACTACTTTTTTTTATAAACTTGTACAATAATACATTGCATTGCTGTATTAGGCCTCACATGATCACCAATAATTATGTTCACCATCTAATTTATTAAACAAGTAAATTAAAAACGAATTTTTAAAACCCAATGCTTTTATATGTAATTAAAACACAAATTTTGCAAACACATATACATAAATTCCTAGATAAAAAAATATAATAAACACACACACGTACACATATACATAAATATATACAAATTAATTAAAATTAACTAAATTAATTGACTTATTGTAAAACTAATAATTGAATATTGCATTGTCTTCTATTTTGAGCATGTATGCAAAATTTGAAAAAAATCTATCATCAGAAAGTGACTCAAAAATTGATTGCAAGATTTGAAACAGACAGAGAAACAGACAGACAGAGAAACAGACAGACAGAGAAACAGAGACGACGAGTTAATAAAAGCATTGGTAATAAAGCCATGACAAATTGTTTTTTTTTAATTAATTAATAAAAAGACACATATTTTATAAGTTAAATATCTAGTCAATCAATCTACTTCAGACGGTGTCAAACATCGTCTTATTACCTGTAGATGATTATCTTTTGAGTACATGACGCAGGAAAACAAGGTTTTCAAACATACTGTCAGATACTTTGCACCGTCTTGGCACTAATATTTGACCTGCACAACTGAACAGTCTCTCAACAGCAGCACTGCATGGTAGACTTGTATTAAACTTGAGAAAAACTCTTGTTAGATGAGGATACATGAGCAGTGAGTTGGTTGTTGCGTCTTTGCGTAAAATATTATACAAGCTGATTTAATTTTTTTAGACTTTAACTATTTTTAGATAGTTAAACTAATTGTAGTTAACTACTCTAAAAAGTAGTTAAACTATTCTTTAACTACCGGTTACTTTCGGGTAGTTAAACTTGTTGTCTTAACTACTCCCATGTAGTTAAACTAGTAGTTAACTACAAAAGTAGTTAAAAGTAGTTAACTACTGCCCATCACTGGTCATCACTGAGTATGTGAGGTTACCACTAAGAATGGGAGGTAATCACTGCGTATGTGAGGTTATCACTAAGTATGGGAGGTCATCACTAAGTATGTAAGGTCATCACTAAATATGGGAGGTCATCACTGAGTATGTGAAGTCATCACTGAATAGTGAAGTCATCACTAAATAGTGAGGTCATCACTGAATAGTGAGGTCATCACTGAATAGTGAGGTCATCACTGAATATGTGAAGTCATCACTGAGTATGTGAGGTCATCACTGAGTATGTGAGGTCATTACTAAGTATGTTAGATCATCACTAAATATGTGAGGTCATCATTGAGTATGTGAGGTCATCACTGAGTATGTGAAGTCATCACTGAATAGTTAGGTTATCACTGAATAGTGAGGTCATCACTGAATATGTGAAGTCATCACTGAGTATGTGAGGTTATCACTGAGTATGTGAAATCATTACTAAGTATGTTAGATCATCACTAAGTATGTGAGGTCATCACTGAGTATGTGAGGTCATCACTAAGTATTATAGGTTAATTTTGTTTTCTCCTCTTGCATGATTTTTTTGTAATTTTAATAAAAAACCAGCACTTGACGCACGCTTCGCGCGCGAAGCGTGTGAGTTTTTACATATTAGTCGCACACAAACCGCACTCTAAGCACAAAAACAACACCAATGCGCTAATATAGTAATAACTTTACACACGACTAAAATATTTTGTAGCAGATGATTTTTCACTTGGAGACGTTTTGGAATGGTCTTATATTTGATTGGATGATTTAGGAAAAAATGCCTACGTAAAAAACCTTTAATGGGCGATTTGGAAGAAACAGCCTACGAAAAAAACCTTGTTAATTGGGTGATAGTGAAAAAACCGACTATGAAAATTGATAGTTTGATGAGTTCGTTTTGTTTCAACATGTTCTATTTAGTTTTTTTTACATTTTCATATTGGGGTTTCAAAGTTATTTATTTTACTAGAAGAAATAATCAGTTAATTAATAAAGTCTGCATCCAGTTAAAGTAAACGTTATTTCACTAAAAATTATTTTCGTCGAACAATTGTTACCTTCTAGGAAACAAATCTTGTTGGGACTGAAATAATTCTTATTGAAATTATTTTAACTAATTAGCTATTATAATCCAAGGAATGTCAATTAGACGAAAGTCTTCAAAAATTTGTTTCTGCCGTCCCAGAAATTAAAATATCTAACACTAAATAAAATAATAAAAATATTTAGAACGTCACTCAATAAAAAGTTATTTTTATTTTATTCCTATCTTTTTACTTTCCTTGCAAACGAAGAACAATAAAAAACATGAGAAATGAAAATGTCTCTTTTGAGAGATCTTTTCTTCGTCAACGTTTGAGGTTCGTGCACGTAACGGTCCTGGTAGTGGTGATGATGAAGATGATGACGGCGATGATGATGAAGGCGATGATGATGACGGCGATGATGATGTTGATGACGACACTAATGGTGATGATAATGATAGCGATAAATCCTTTCTCTCAACTACTAATTTCTAGCACTTTTCTATTTGGTTAGTCATAGACTATTTGTAATGACATGTACTTATGTTTTCTGCACACCTCATTTTTCTTCACAAGGAACTTAAAAGGCAGATTGCTTAATAAGAGTAATTGGATTTATTAAGATGCCTTCAATATCATCAGCGTGAATGGACGCCATCTTCAACACCATCGTGACTGATTAAGGTCGTAGCCCTAGGAGCATACATTAATATATATATATATACTAGCGGAGATACCCGGCGTTGCCCGGGTTTTTTTAGAGGTTTTTCTAATGTTTGTCTCTTTCTCTCCCGTTTCCTTTCCCACCTGCTTTCCCACTCCTGTTCGCTTTCCCGTTTTCGGTCGTTTTCCCGCTGCCGGTCGCTTTCCCGCTGCCGGTCGCTTTCCCGCTGCCGGTCGCTTTCCCGCTCCCGGTCGCTTTCCCGCTCCCGGTCGATTTCCCGCTCCCGGTCGCTTTCCCGCTCCCGGTCGCTTTCCCGCTCCCGGTCGCTTTCCCGCTCCCGGTCACTTTCCCGCTCCCGGTCACTTTCCCGCTCCCGGTCGTTTTCCCGTTCCCGGTCGCTGTCCCGTTCCCGCTCACGTTTGCTCTCCCATTCCCGCTCACGCTTGCTTTTCCGTTCCCGCTCGCTGTCCGTTCCGGGTCGCTTTCCCGTTTCTATAATAGACAAACTAACCCACAAACATTCATATATATATATATATATATATATATATATATATATATATATATATATATATATATATATATATATATATATATATATATATATATATATATATATATATATATATATATATATATATATATATATATATATATATATATATATATATATATATATATATATATATATATATATATATATATATATATATATATATATATATATATATATATATATATATTGCGAATAAACTGTGGAATCAATAGCTTTTTGTTTAGGTGGCATAATTAATTCGATAGAAAAATTTGAAATTTGAAATTGTATTTTTTCAGCCAATTTTCAATATATGACGATGTTTTAAAGGAAATAGTTTTGTACTTTATATATATATATATATATATATATATATATATATATATATATATATATATATATATATATATATATATATATATATATATATATATATATATATATATATATATATATATATATATATATATATATATATATATATATATATATATATATATATATATATATATATATATATATATATATATATATATATATATATATATATATATATATATATATATGTGTGTAGTTCCCGCTCGCTCACCCGCTCCGCTCCGCTCATTTTGTGACGGATTTCAAAAAAAATTTTTTTATATTTGATTCCCTTTGACTCTCAAGGTTGTGTGAAAATTTCATTACGATCGGATGAATGGTGTAGCAATGCATAAAGGCCATTAACATACAAACATTCATTTTTATATATATAGATATATATATATATATATATATATATATATATATATATATATATATATATATATATATATATACATATAAATATAAATATACATATACGTATCTCGATGAATTTATACACGGAGCAGAAAAAATGACTTTCTATTTGTCTCGAAAAATGACTTTGCGAAACAAAATAGAAGGCTATTATTTATATATTTGAACAGCATTTTTTTATATTTTTATCAAAATTGATTAAGATTTAAGCATGGGAAATGATCACTATTTAATTCTTCTTCTCTGTTTTTTTAACATTTTTAAAGTCTTATGTATAACAGAACGTGATATATATATATATATATTTTAAGGAAACAGCGTTGATATGTTTTTACGAGCTACATATATCAGAAACTTGGATGGCTTACAATCCACTACGAAATAACGCAAATATAAATGTCTTAACTTCAGACTCGAACCCACGACTGTAGGATCGGCAACACCGCCCCGCGTCATGCCAACTACCTTACCATCTGCGCCACCGCCAAAAAACAGTGGTTGGTAAACGCTTTTGTTGGGATATGTTGAACACAACACTCGACTATGAATGGGTACGAATGAAAGATCGATAGTATATATATGTTGTACGGCTTACAATTATAAAAAAACATATATATATATATATATATATATATATATATATATATATATATATATATATATATATATATATATATATATATATATATATATATATATATATATATATATATATCGCTATTTTTAAACTGGATGACGTTATAGACTTTCTCTATTTGTTTCTTAGCCGTGAGATCATTTAGGCACAGCAATCAAATAATGCCTTAAATAGGTGCCTTTTTGATATTGCAAACATTTTAAATCTATTTTTAAGGACCGTAGGACAAACAGCTGAACACTTAACTACTTGCTGACTGATTCTCCAAAGTTGTTGCTATAATGATTGAACTGTGTAGGTGTATGTAAGTGATTGAGTGTCCTGTAGAAAAAGTCCTGTGCTCAACTTTATTGATAAATGATATGCCTCGCACAGAGTTTAATCCAGCGTATTACACATTGGATTATGCATGACCTACAAATTTAATTTAAAAATAAATCACAACACTCAGCCATCTAAAATGAAGAATATTGGTCAGCCGATGAGTCAAGATTTTCACTGATTTTTATTTTATTTTTTTATAACAATGCGTATCAGAAAGTTTCAAATAGTTTTCTTGTTAATCATTAAAGGAACCCGCTGTTCGATTTTTTAAATAGCAATACATTTTATTAAATGACAACTTACATAAGTTTCGATGTCGGTGTGTATGCTAGAACGCATATAGAAGGCGGTGCAATTGCAAAACATGTTGATTTTTTAAATCTTTTATTTTTGATCAGTTATAACTAGTTTTTTCAAATTTTTTAATTAAAAAATTTGTTAAAAATAGTTTTAAAATAAAAAACAGGTGTTATTCTGTTTAAAAAAAATATATTTATTCTTTTTATTCTTTTTTTATTGCAAACATTTTAACTTATTTATGAAATAAGAAGTTCATTTGTATAATAATTTGTTTGTTTTTCAAATAAAACATAATCATGTAAATGTGATGTTATATAATTATATGAAATTTGTATTTTGTATTAATTAAAATTTTTGTAAAATTTCAGATGAATTATTTTAATTAAACAATTTTTCTGCTTTAGTAGTTAAAATATTCCTCATTATAAAATCAATTTTTGCGTAAAACAGATTTTGGTAATTTTTTAAATAAAACTAATTTTTCATGAAATAAATTTAAAAAACAGTGAAAATATTTTTTTTCAATTATAAACTATTCATATTTCAGAAAAATGTACTTATGATATATTCTAAAGATAATTTCGAATTAAAAATAATAAAATCTAAAAAAAGAATCTGTCTCCAGCGTGATGGTATGAAATAATTTTTATGCGGTTAAAACATTTTGTTTAAATTGTTTTAAAAATATATTATATTATTTAAAAAATTGTTTTTATTTAAACACTAGCAGTGCCCGTAGCGGCTTCGCTCGCATGAAATTTGAGAATTTGAACCATGCATACATAGTAGAGTACTGCACGGATCAATTTTTAGGTCTCGGCTCGGCCCGTCGACAACTTGGCTCAACCCGTTTCAAAAACCAAAATTCCTGGCCCGGCACGGCCCGTCTAATATGGGCCCGGCCCGTTTTTACAGGCCTAGAAGTTCTATATACTTGATGAAAAACTTCGGCCCGTCCCACCTTGACTTCACGTTTAGCCTGAACACCCTAAAATCACTAAAATGTCTATATACTTGGTTAAAAATCTCGGCCCGTCCCACCTTGATTTAAGGTTTGAGCAGAGCCGTATGAAGACCCTAAAATAACGGCTTGGCCCGTACGTCCGGTGATAAACTGAACTCATTTACTTTTAACCGGCACAAAACCTCAAAATACTATTTTTCACATCTGTAGCACTTACAGTTTTTGAGTAGCAGTTATTATAAAATCAAATAACCTTTTTTCCACCTCACATTTGAGGTCCTGGAACTGGAAAACAAATTTTCAAAAAATGGTAAAACACGTATATCATTATTTATGGAGTAGAAACCAAATACTAATTTTTACTCCTGTAGCATCTACTGTTTTCGAGTAGCAGTTACATTAAAAACCAAATAACCTTATTTTCCACCCCACATTTGAGGTCCTGAAAACCAAATTTTAAAAAAATGGTAAAACACGTATATCTTTATTTTTAGAATAGAAACTAAATAATAATTTTTACATCTGTGGTATTTACAGTTTTTGAGTAGCAGTTACTTTAAAAAACAAATAACCCTATTTTCCACCCCACATTTGAAGTCCTGGAAACCAAATTTTCAAAAAATGCTAAAACACGTATTTCATTATTTTTGGAGTAGAAACTAAATACTAATTTTCACTTCTGTAGCATTCACAGTTTTTGAGTAGCAGCCACTTTAAAAACCAAATAACCCAATTTTCCAACCCACATTTGAGATCCGGAAAACCGAATTTTCAAAAAATGGTAAAACACGTATCTTTTTATTTTTCAAAAAGAATCTATATACCAAATTTCAAAATCTCCTCATTTTTGGTTTTCGAGATATACATTGTTTTAGAAAAACGTTTGTTTTCCAGATTTTTCCCCTCAGGAGCAAAATTTTCAAAAATCCTTTCTTAGCGGATGTGTACGCTATAAAAGTAATATAAGTTCCAAATTTCACGTTCCTAGGATGAGGCGTTTGAGCTCGGCGTTGATTATCAGTCAGTCATCTGTCAGTCAGTCAGTCAGTCAGTCAGTCAGTCAGTCAGGACATGTTCTTTTATATATATAGATTGAACATTTAAATTCATGACTTATTTTATTATACACTAGCGGGGGCATCCGGCGTTGCCCGGGGTTTTTAGAGGTTTTTCAAATGTTTGTCTCTCTCGCTCCCGTTTCCTTCTACGCTTTCCCGTTCCCGTCCCGTTCCCGTCGTGTTCCCGGTCGCTTTTCCGCTCCCGGTCGCTTTCCCGCTCTCGGTCGTTTTCCAGCTCCCGGTCGCTTTCCCGCTCCCGGTTGCTTTCCCGCTCTCGGTCGCTTTCCCTTCCCCGTTCTATCTTTCGCTCTCAGTTGGCTTCCCGTTCCGTTTTCGTTCATTTATGTAGGTATATGTATGTGTATATATTTATGTATAAAGTTCCCGCTCACTCACCCGCTCCGCTCCGCTCATTTTGTGACGGATTTCATTTTTTTCACTATATTTAATCTTCATTGACTCTCAAGGTTGTGTGAAAATTTCATTACGATTGGATGAATAGTGTAGCAATGCATAAAGGACATACATACATAAAAAAATTCATATATATATATATATATATATATATATATATATATATATATATATATATATATATATATATATATATATATATATATATATATATATATATATATATATATATATATATATATATATATATATATATATATATATTTATATTTATATATATATATATATATATAAATGAATGTTTGTATGTATGTATATATGTATATATGTATATATGTATGTTATTTGTGCATTGCTACACCATTCATCCGATCGTAATGAAATTTTCACACAACCTTGAGAGTCAAGGGGAATCAAATATAGAGAAACAAAATTGAAATCCGTTACAAAATGAGCGGGTGAGCGAGCGGGAACTATATATACACATATATATATATATATATATATATATTTTGTGTTTTTTGCGTAGCTCGGCAGTAGATTTTCTTTCGTGCATGCTCCGTTAAAAATAACTGCCCATTTTTTGTTTATAATTTTTTTAACATAAGATTCTAATCTACGGACAACAACTTTGTTTTTTAAGTTTAATTTTATCTCACATTATTTTATCTCTTCTTGGTTTTATCCCAATTATATCGGTTCGAATTATATTTATTTCCTAATCGTCTATTTTAAGTAAATACGTTTCGCAATTGTTCCATTTTCAGTTCGACTTTCACATTCGTCCATTTTGAATATTTTCATTATTTTCTATTTAAAGGGCTCTGATGATGGCCTTCGAGCCGAAACTGTACAGTAAGCCCGCTACGAAAATTAATAAAGAATTTTATTTAAAAAACAAAGTTGTTGTCCGTAGATTAGAATCTTATGTTAAAAAAATTATAAACAAAAAATGGGCAGTTATTTTTAACGGAGCATGCACGAAAGAAAATATATATATATATATATATATATATATATATATATATATATATATATATATATATATATATATATATATATATATATATATATATATATATAAATGAATATTTGTATGTATGTATGTATGTATGTATTTATGTATGTTCTTTATGCATTGCTACGCCATTTATCCGATCGTAATAAAATTTTCACACAACCTTGAGTGTCAAGGGGAATGAAATATAGAGAAAAAAAATCGAAATCCGTCACAAAATGAGCGGAGCGGGAACTATATATATATATAAATGAGAATATGTATGTGAGTATAGATGTCCTTTATGCATTGCTACACCATTCATTCAATTGTAGTGCAATTTTTACACAAGCTTGAGAGGCAATGGTAGAAGGTTTTTGTTGAAAAAAATTGAAATCGATCACAAAATGAGCGGAACGGGAGAGCGATCTTGATGAAATTGGCAAGGAGGTAGTTTTCATACAGTGGATGAATGTTTGGACTCCCAATTACGGGCTCAGGTAGGCTAAAAAACTTTCCAGGCCGAAAGTGCCTATGTACGACCATCAAAGGTAATTTGTTTAATAAAATTCAAATTTAGTTTACGTAACAACGTTTGAAAGCTTCAACAACTTTTAGAAAATTTATTTTACGTTTTATGGGCTAAAAGAAGTTAGGAAAAAGGGGAAAGGAGAAAATGAGCGTGAGCGTGAACGGAATTATGTATGTATGTATGTATGTATGTATGTATATGCATGTATGTGTGTGTGTTTATGTATGTATGTATTTTTTACAATATTTCGGCCAATTTCGGCACTAAATGTTTATTCAAAGTATGTATGTGTGTAAGTATATATATTTGTAGAATCGGATCTAGAGGTGGGGGGCAACTGAGAGCGAAAGAATGAGCGGGAAAGCGACAGGGAACGGATAACGACCGGGAGCGGGAGTGTGTATGTATCTATGTATGTATGTATGTATGTATGTATGTATGTATGTATGTATGTATGTATGTATGTATGTATGTATGTATGTATGTATGTATGTATGTATGTATGTATGTATGTATGTATGTATGTATGTATGTATGTATGTATGTATGTATGTATGTATGTATGTATGTATGTATGTATGTATGTATGTATGTATGTATGTATGTATGTATGTATGTATGTATGTATGTATGTATGTATGTATGTATGTATGTATGTATGTATGTATGTATGTATGTATGTATGTATGTATGTATGTATGTATGTATGTATGTATGTATGTATGTATGTATGTATGTATGTATGTATGTATGTATGTATGTATGTATGTATGTATGTATGTATGTATGTATGTATGTATGTATGTATGTATGTATGTATGTATGTATGTATGTATGTATGTATGTATGTATGTATGTATGTATGTATGTAGAATTGGATCTAGGGGGGGGGCAACTGAGAGCGAAAAAATGAGCGGGAAAGCGACAGGGAATGGATAACGACTGGAGCGAAAAAGAAACGCATTAGGTAAACCTCTAAAAACCCCGATCGAGCGGGAAAGGGAAAGCGACCGAGAACGGGAAAGCATCCGGGAGCGGGAAAGCAACCGGTAGCGGGAAAGTGACCGGGAACGGAAATCGGAAAAGGAAACGGGAACGAGAGAGAAAAACATTAGAAAAACCTTAAAAAACCCCGGTAACGCCGGGTACCCCCGTTAGTATGTATATATATATGTATGTATATATATATATATGTATATATATATATATATATATATATATATATATATATATATATATATATATATATATATATTCAACTTGTTTAAAGCCTCTTCATATTTTGCAAAAGCGAATGTATATACATATATATACATACAAACATTCATTTATATATATATATATATATATATATATATATATATATATATATATATATATATATATATATATATATATATATATATATATATATATATATAACTAATTTGTACTCTAAATTGGGGAATTTTATTTTATAGCAAATACACTTAAAAGATGAAACATTTGTTTTTCAAATAGAAAAGTGTGTTTTATGCTGACAAATTCGTTTTGCTTGACAAATTATTGAACGATATAAAGGTCACATGAGTTCATCACTAAAACGTCTTTTACGCCTTTTCATAAAATAAATTTGATATAATAGCTAAATTTATTTATTTTTTTTCAAATAAAATATAATTAAATAGTAGAATATGTTGGGTTAGTTTTGTATTTTTTAATCTATTAAAATTAATTTTTATTTTAAAGTTTTATAAATATTTTTTCAGCTTATTTTTTTAAACGTAATGTATTAAAAATTCGACATTGTTCAAAACAACGGCAATGTGGTGAACAGTCCACACTGTTTAAAACACTTTTAAGATTTTTTAATTAAAAACAACAGTCTCAAAAAATAATTTTAAATAGAACAAAACTAAAAAGTGAATAAAATTTAAACTTCAGACGTTTCAAAACTATAAAAATATTAAAGTTTTCTTTTTGTTTTCAAAAGGTTTTATATCAGATTTTTATGCAAGCGAGTGAAGTGTTCTTATTCTACTTGGCTGCTAAAAGCAAATAAAAAAGAAGGATTATTTTGTGAGGTTGATAAGTTGCAGACCATGTTGACTGGGAGGTCCAAGTTATTAACTGGCACAAAGATTGGCTTAGCAATCTCGAAGAATCTCAAGAATTTTACTAAAAAAAACTGTTGATTGTTTTCCGAATTCTGTTAAACACGATTTAGTTATTTAATTGCAAATTAAAAATAAAGTAATTGTTTTATTCATTGTTTTTTCTAGAAATTATTAGCAGCATTAATTGTTTAAAAGATATATTGGTTGGAGGCTTCGTCTTGTACAAATCAATAAATATCTCATTCATTCTTTTCCATGGGAGGATAACAGAAATTCCTGCCGGAATGATTGCTTCTAAGCAGATATAAAAAGTTTGAGGGCTTGATGATGATGATGATGATTTTGGTGGTGGTGATGATGATGATGATGATCATGGTGATGATGATGATGATAATGATGATGATGATGATGATGATGATGATGATGATGATGATGATGATGATGATGATGATGATGTTGCTGATGATGATGATGATGA
Organism: Erpobdella octoculata; assembly: GCA_963978895.1. Lineage (NCBI taxonomy): Eukaryota > Metazoa > Annelida > Clitellata > Hirudinida > Erpobdellidae > Erpobdella > Erpobdella octoculata. The sequence continues at coordinate 17,320,339 of OZ022243.1, read as the reverse complement.
TTTTGGTGGTGGTGGTGATGATGGTGATAAGGTGATGATAATGATGATGATGATGATGAAGATGATGATGATGGTAATGGTGATGATATTGGTAATGGTGATGGTGATGGTGATTATGATTATGATTATGGTGCTGATGACGATGATGGTGATGTGAATGAGAATGGGAATGATGATGATGAAGCTGTATACGATGATAGTGATCCACTCGGAAATAAATAGTGACCCGGGAATGCACGGACTCATTACATCGTTGTAAGAAATTTATGGAACATGTGCAAATGTGCAGGTCTTTCCATGCATGGTCTGAGAAATACTTGAAGCCGGCAAACACAGCATTGACGTTCATATGATACGTTAGGCTTACATCAACGTCTCTTCTTTACTATTATGTAATTTGTAATTTTTTATTTGCTAGCAACAAATAGAATTTATTTTTAACTTAAAACATTTTTATTAGGCTGAATGATGTTTCAAAAATTCAGTTGTTTTAACCGAACTAAAAACATTAGTTAAGCGTAAACCTCATTTAAATTAAAACGTCAATTCTTAGTACCACCTGGTATAAATAGGCTGCATGAATGTTTAACCAGTAATAGAAACCATTGTGTTGTTTTGCTTTGTTCATTGTTTTTGACAATGCCCGAACATTGCTCATTGCTCTATAATAACCATTCTGATGGACTTTGTCACCACGGTCTTTCAGTGATCTACAATGCCTACCAAATAAAACAAATGCAAGTCACCTATGCTGCTTTTTGTGTGTTATTTTTTTCAACCGACTGAAAATTAATTTAGTTAAAACTTCAAAACGTAGTGAAACTACATTTCTAAAAAAACTACATTTCAACTAGACTTAAAATTGAGCTATTGTCTCATAACTGAAAAAAGTAGTTAACTATGTTTAGTTAACTTTTTAACATCGCTGCAAAAATTTACACTTTATAAAAGTTTGAAAAAGTAATTACATCAATATCAAGCTATGTAATCACATTACTATCAAGTCAGGTTTGTTTGGAATTGTTTTCTAATAAAAACATAATTTATTTCAACAAAGTTGAACCACTAATAAGTAGATAACATTTAATCACGATGACATCAAACTAGGAAATCTAAAAACAAATTACAATTTAATGTTTTACATTTCTAAAGAAACCCCAGAAAGGTCACGTGACCTTAACGTGATTTTTCAAAATTAAATTCCACACTTCAATAAAAAAAAAGTTTCAAAAAAGAATTTTTGTTTAAATAATTCATTGTTTACAATCAAGTCTCTTTTTATTTTTAATATTTCGCGAATTAGAGGTATTATTGGAAATTTGAGTTTTCTTAGATATTTTTGTGTAACAAAATCAAATAATTCCAGTATGAGCGCACACATATTGAACAAAAAATATAAAACGTAAATAGGCAAGTTATCGCACTGATTGATATTCATGCATCAAAAATCTTGTCTCTCACCTCGCACCTCTATGAATGCCAGTCCAATTTGAACAGTGCAAGAAGTTATATCTAATATATATATATATCATATATATATATATATATATATATATAAAAATAAAAATATATATATATATATATATATATATATATATATATATATATATATATATATATATATATATATATATATATATATATATATATATACATTTGTTTGTTTATATATTATGTTTTTAAACATTTTTATTCGCATGTGCAACACATTCATATATAAATAATGTTTATGTTGAAATATATGTTATATGTAAAAAGTTATATAAAGATTATTATATATAATTTTTTATGTAATATCACAATAAAACCAAACAATAAACAGTGGTTCAATGTGTACAGGAACAGACATCTAAACTTACAAAAACGTATATAAACACAAAATGTTATTTTGCAGCAATTCGAAAATGGCAGGCACCAATTTATCTTAATTATAACGTTTTCAAGCCTCTGACAGCACAGGCTTCCATATAAACATATTTACATATCTATGAATGCCAATCACCACAACAGAACTTTCATTTTAATTTCTCCGCTGAGAAAATAGAAAATTTGAATAAGAAAATTAACATTCCAAGTCCTTAAAAGAAAAAAAATTCACAAAAAAGTAATAAAAACAAGAAATAAAAAGTGCGAAGACAAGAATAAACGGCTCGTTTCGACTCCCCAGTGTTCCTTAACGGTCCATCTCACACAGCACCCAGGCATATCAATCATAGACGTCAGTGGGGGGAGCCTGCCCTTCTCTTCTTCTCACTCCCTTCTTTCCTATCTCACCCCATACCGACCAGCTTTCCCGACCCCTCTTACATTTCCATGTTCAACTTGCATAAATCTTCCAGGACCTCAACTTAAGAGCAACCTTCGACGTTGGACTTAATTAAACAAGCCAACCACGTGATTTAGAAACCAAAGTGTTTAAATGTAGAATATTTTACTAAATTAAATCTAAAACATTTAAAATAAACATAAAATCTTCAGATTCAAGTTTTCATTAATTTATTTTTTTTCTCATTTCATCACACCCCGCAGTCAGAGACTCGTTGCCATAGAGACTCATTAAGTCTGGGTCAGTGGTGGAACAGAAACACGCACACAGGCATTTGCATACACGTACAGACATACAAACATAATACGACACGAGCTCAAAAGAAAAACGTGACTGAATTTTTAAAAGGAATTAAATTCCAGCACTTGTGCATTGCATTGCATGGATTGTTTCATTGTTGCAGAGATTTCTATCGCGCACAACTGATGTATTATTTGTTACATCGCTTGCGCCACCTAGGTTGAATTTTTTGATTTAAAATTTCGCGTACATACTATTTTTTTAGATACGACTATGTGCCAAAGATGCACACTAAAGCACACATATGTCACAAAAGTTAGGAAATTTCAAATAAATAAAAGAAAGTGGAGAAAAACATTCTGAGCACACATTTATCAGTGACCTTGGTCGTTTCTTTCTTCGTCCATCTTCACAAATGGCAGGTGGCTTGTGCTCTATCGTATTTAATTCAACACGTGTCTCTGTCAAAAGTCAATAAACCCACAACAGGAATTTATCGGATACGTCCAACCCTCTTGACTTTTTAATCCTTTCTCTCTATTTTTCTTTCATATTTTCAATCTCATCCATTTTCTTCTAAACTCTCGTTTTACCTTTTTTTCAACGTAAAACCTTATATATATATATATATATATATATATATATATATTATACTAGACCTCTCTATCCACCACTCTTTCGTATATTACGTAAGAACCCTTCCATCATCTACCACCATCTTGTATTCTACATAAGAACCCCCTTCCAATGGCTTCCATCCTCTCAACCTCGGATCTCCCAAACGTCTCTGCGAATTTATGGCGCCCTCCTTCCCTATCTCGTGTTTGATTAAATTTTTTCCTGCATCTTCCACCGTTAGTTAATCTGAACGTTAATTAGCCAGGTCGGTTACATGCTTTCTTTTTGCTTCCAACAAGCTGGTGATTGGAATTATCCATTCTGTTTACTCTTTTATCTCATTTTACTTCTATTGTGTACTTTTCTCATTCAACTGTGCATTTTCATGAATCTGTCGTTTATTCTGCGCATCCCACTTTGCATTACGTTGTGTATTCCTGTATTCCAATTTACATTATGTTGTGTATTCCTGTATTCCACATTACATTATGTTGTGTATTCCTGTATTCCACATTACATTAGGTTCAGGTTTTCGCATATCACTTTACAATCAGGAGCATTATTTTCAAAGTAACAGTGGGACAGTTTTTTGTAAATTGCTACTAATATTTAAAATTATGGCATTTTGTACAATTATGACATTTTTCATTTTCTCTTTTTTACTCCAAATGATATCCATAATTGCGTTCTGCTTAAATTTCAATCATCTTATATTACATTTGTTTCTATTTTGTTAATTTCAAGTTTACTTTTACGCCAAACTATATTAGTTTATAGGGTCACGTTTGTATTAGTGTATTGTTAAAAGAATTATTGAAATTAAATTTGAAAAAAAAAATAAAGTTTTGATAAATTAAATAAAATTTGTGGAAAGGCAGATTAATTTGCAAATTTCATCATAATTTATAACAATAAGATTACTCGTCAGTGTCTAATAAACATTAATGTTAAATGTCAATGTATAATGTTTAATAAACATAAATGTTTCCGCTCCCGATTACTTTCTCTTTCCCGCTCGCTCTTATAATTTCGGTGGCTTTCCCGGTTTCGCTGGTTTCCCGTTTTTGGTTGCTTTCCCTTTCCCGCTCGCTCTTTTGCTCTAAGCTGTTTTTCCGACCCCGTTTGTTTTCCTGCTCCCGTTTTTGCTGATTTATGTATATGTATGCGTATGTGTATATGTATATGAATTCTTATAGTACCCACTCGTTTTCCCGCTCCCGCTCCGCTCATTTTGTGACCGAGTTCAATTTGTTTCACTATAATTGTCTCCTATTGACTCTCAAGGTAGTGTAAACATTTCATTACGATCAGATGAATGGTGTAGCAATCCATAAAGAACATACATACATACATACATACATACATACATACATACATACATACATACATACATACATACATACATACATACATACATACATACATACATACATACATACATACATACATACATACATACATACATACATACATACATACATACATACATACATACATACATACATACATACATACATACATACATACATACATACATACATACATACATACATACATACATACATACATACATACATACATACATACATACATACATACATACATACATACATACATACATACATACATACATACATACATACATACATACATACATACATACATACATACATACATACATACATGTATGTGTGAACAACAAAAGAATTATGCCCCCTGAGCTCTTACCGAAAGGGGGAGAATGATGATCTCATCAATGGACTACGGGATGATGAACCGGCTTTTTCAAGGAACCCTGATGGGGGTTTGCCCGTGTTGTGTTTGTGTGGAAAAATTTTTAAGACAGTCCGAGGAATGAAAGTCCACAGAACAAAAATGGGATGTCTTCCCGCTCCTGTTCGCCGCCCATAATCTCTCAGTGCGGGCTCAGTTTCGTCGGCTCAAGAAGTTTCAGAACCCATCCATACTCCACAGATTGCTTTCGACAAAGGAACTGAATGTGTTTGTGGAATAAGATTTAAGTCAATTCGCGGAATGAATGTTCTTAAAACTAAAATGGGCTGTCAAACTGCTATCAATCAACGCTCTGCATCAACCAAGGAGGCAGGTAACACGTCTGACTAAGCCGGGCTGGAAGCTAACGACAGCCCCGACAAAGTCTCCGATTCAGAAGCAGATGTAAATTCAGAACCCAAGACAAGAATTAAATTTCCGAAATCAATTGACACTTCAGCTTGGTCAACATTAGACTTGGAGTTGACAAGATTAATCAAAGCCCAGTTGAGGGAAAATGCACAACTCGATATGAAAACCTTTTCAGAAATTATCTACAAAAAATGTTTTGATTCATTTGGTGTGGTCCAGAAAAACCCGGTTCACACGCATGCAGCGGTATCCAGACGGCAGAAAGAAATTGAAAAATTAAAGAAGGAGCGAAAGAAACTCAGGCGGCAATGGAGAATCGCAGAGGGGGTCCAAAAAGTTGGTCTGTCTGAACTGTGGCGGGATGTAAAAAATCGGCTCCGGGCTGTCAGGGCTTCAAAAAGACTCCGGTAAAAGAAAAGTGACCAAAAGAAAGCCATTGATCGCCATAATACTACTATTCTACTGCTGGGTGACTTTAACATAAATTTGTTAGATGAAGTTCATGCTTCTCTTGTTTCTGAGTTTTTGAACACATTTGCATCTCATTTATTGTTTCCTGCTTTTATAAAACCAACACGGAAAAGTTCTACGACAGCAACAGCAATCGACAATATCTTCACAAACTTCCCTCTTCAAAATACGCTCTCAAAGATACTGATTGATGATTTGTCTGACCATTTTCCACTTTACCTTTCTCTTGATCTTTCTTTTCAAATAACCATTTCTAAAGATCAAAAAAACTTCAAAAGACAATTTAAAAACAGTAATTTGTTCCATGTTAAATTAACTAACAAAGATTGGACTGAAGTCATTCAACAAGGTGAAAATGGCAAAGTGACATCTGCTTATTCATTATTTGTGAAAGAATATCTCCTTGCATATAATTTCTGTTTTCCTCTAGAGAAACCCAGACAGAAAAAAGTAAAATTTGACCATGAATGGATGAACTTTACACTTTTTAGACACTGCCGTAAAAAGAACATTCTCTATCGTAATTTTTTAAAACACCCATCAGAAGAAAATAGAAGAAAATTCATAACTTGTCGCAATAAATTTAAATCCTTAAAAACAACCACAATCAAACAACACTACTCTTCTAAATTTGAATCTTATGAAGGTAATATTAATGCAATCTGGAAATTGATAAAAAATTTACTAGGCCAATTCAAATCAAAAGAGCATCAGGAAAATTTTCTCACAAATGATGGATCCGAAATAAGTTCACCTTCTCTGATTGCTGATATGTTTAACAAGTATTTCTCAAACATTGGGTCAAGCCTCGCAAAACAAATTCACCCTCAGGGTTCTTATTTCACTGACTTCCTCAAGAACCAAGTGGTCGATTCCATGAATGTCACACCAGTAACATCAACTGAAATCCTCAAAATTGCAAAAAGTTTAAAAACATCTAGAAGTTGTGGTCCAGATGGTATTGATCCTCTAATAGCAAGTCAATCTATCCAACTAATTGTCTCTCCTCTAACAACTCTGATCAATAGTTCCCTAACATTTGGAATATTTCCTGACCAATTGAAAATTGCTAAAGTTGTTCCACTTCATAAATCCGGTGAAAAAAATAATGTAACAATCGGCCCATTTCAATATTATCTTATTTTTCCAAATTCTTTGAAAAAGTTATGCACACAAGATTATACAGTTACCTATCAAAGTTTTCTCTCCTTTCACCATACCAATATGGATTTAGAAAAAACCACTCCACATACATGCCACTAGTTGTTCTTCAATCCAAAATCGCTGAAGCTCTAGATCAAGGAAACTTTGGCATTGGCCTATTCCTAGACCTTGCAAAAGCATTTGACACTGTAAATCATGAAATACTATTGAAGAAGCTTGAGTACTATGGAGTCCGGGGAGTTCCTCTTGACTGGTTTCGGGATTACATGAAGAACCGATCACAATATGTCTGCTACAACAATGTGTCATCACAATCTTTACCCATCAACTGTGGCGTACCACAGGGTTCTATATTGGGTCCACTCCTATTTATTATATATATCAATGATTTACCTTTAATTTCTAACCTGTTCAGTTTTTCTTTATTTGCTGATGACACTAGTCTGTTTGCTTCTGGTGACAATTTGAACATTTTATTTGACAGCGTTAATAATGGTCTCATATGTATTTATGATTGGTTTTGTGCCAATGAGCTTTCTTTAAATGTAAAAAAAACCAACTATATCATATTTTATCCAAAGAGTAAATCTATTATTACAAAGTCATGTCTCAGCATTTCTGGTGTTTCTATTACCCGTGTCACCTCATATAGATTTTTAGGTGTGTTTCTTGATCAACATTTAACATGGACTGATCACATTAAGCATGTTAAATCTAAAGTTTCTAAGTATATTGGAATTATGTATAGATTACGTCGTTTTATAGACACAAAAACTTGTATTATGTTGTATTATGCATTTGTCTTTCCCTATATTTCTTACTGCAATATTGTTTGGGCTTCTAATTACCCAACTCGTCTTCTTTCTTTACACATTTTGCTCAAACGACTCATCCGTATTATTTTTTTCTTACATCCTCTTTCTTCTTGTAAGTCAAAATTTACTGAACATAAGCTTTTAAACATTTATCAAGTCAATCTGTTTCAAATTGGTTCTTTTATGTATAAATATTCTAATTCTACTCTACCTCAATCCTTTCATGATTTCTTCCTAAAGTCGTCCGATATTCATACTCATTTTTTGCGATCATCTAATCTTTTCCGTCCAGAATTTTCAAACACAAGACTAAAAACCTTCTCTATTAAATGTTTAGGTCCGCGTACATATTCAGTCATCCCTATTTCAATACAGTCCTCTGAGTCCTTTTCATTATTTAAATCTCGTCTTAAATCTCACTTATTAAAATTATAATATATTCTATCCTCTCAGATTCGAACGTGTATTGTTTAGGTATATTGTATATTATTAAATGTTAAATTTTGTTATTTTGTTCATCTTAGTAATTTATTTCAGTTATTTTACCATTCTAAATTTATTGTATTGTATGTACCTGTATTATTATTATTTGTAAATGTTTCATCTGCACTGGCCATCCTCAAGCGAGATTCATCTCTTCGGATGTTCCTTTTGGGCACTACTCATTCATTTTTTGTTGCATGCTTTTATTTCAATTTTTAAATGTTTCTTTAACGTGTTTTTGTATGCCCAATAAACAATAAATAAATAAATAGATGCAAATTCATGGAAAATCCATTTTGCTTCGGAAAAAGTTTGCTGGATCCACCAAAATCTGGCACTCTTCCAGCGACAAAACAAGAATTAGATGATCACTTCCGTTTGGCGTTCAAAAATCCTCTTGGCGATTCAGAGCTGCCGGAAAAAATCGATTTTCCCTAAGTACAGTTGCCGAAAGTGGCTTTCGACGGTTAGAGATAAAGATGAATGAAGTATCTCAGTTTCTAAAAAAACGAGGAACAAATCTGCCCCAGGTTCCAACGCCATTCCATATTTGTTATACAAGAGATGTCCAGGCGTGCAAAAGCTGCTCTTTAAAGATTGCATGGCAATCTAGATGCGTAGATAGGGAATGGCAGAAGGCGGAGGGAGTTTTCATTCCCAAAGAAAAAGATTCGGTCAATATCAACCAATTCCGACGAATCTCAATTTTGAACGTGGAGGGAAAAATATTTTTCGCTGTTCTGGCCAAGAGGCTCACGGATTTTGCAATTCGTAATGAATACATTGACAGATCCGTGCAAAAAGGAGGAGTCCCCGGAGTACCGGGATGTATCGAGCACTCATCCATGATTTGGGAGGCCATAAAAGAGCAAAACAAAACCAACTCAGCCTACATGTGGTCTGGCTTGATTTAGCAAATGCGTACGGGACTGTTCGCCATCAATTGGTCTGGAAGACACTCAAAAGACACAATGTTTCAGAATTCGCCATCGATGTTCTGCAACAGTATTTTTGCCGTTTTAGGCTACGTCTGTCAACATCGACGTGCTCCACAGAGCTCTAAGAGAGATACTGGGCATTATCAAGGAGAACTGCAGAATAGCCAATTCGATGCAGTTGTGCCCCAGGAAAAAAGTTTATTTCTTGAGAAAAGGCTTGCAGCACTTGGGCCGCAGAAAGGCAAGTACGAGAAGAGAATCGTTGATTGATGTGGCAAATGACTGGAGGATATCAGCAGACTTAAAAGATGAAGACTGCTTGCCGGAAATGGTTCGCAGCAGCGGATTGAGACCGGACATTGTCATTTTTTCCAGTTTGGCCAAGACGTTCCTGTTCATCGAACTAACGGTGGCATGGGAAAACAACATGAAGGCCTCAAATATCTTGAAAGAAGAACGTTACAGAATCTTTGCCCAAGATTTGAAGCGTGCGGGATATAGAGTCGATATTTTTCCAGTTGAAGCAGGTGCCAGGGGTTCAGCCGGTCGCTCACTCGTCAAATTGCTTGTGGCTCTTGGAATGTCGGGTCGGAAAAAAACTCAAGCTATCAAGAAAATAGCTGAAAGAGCAGAAACAGCTTCCTTTTGGACATGGATGCAAAGGAATGAAAAAGGAGATAATAAATTTAAACAGCCACTTCTGGCTTCCGTACGGCATTGTTAGCTCCTCCTTTGTTTACAAGTTGCGTTATGGCTGCCGGCGAAAGTTTCGGTTGTTTGCAATAGAAGGAAAGTTGCTAACTTTTAGAAAATAATCGAAACAATGTTTCCTGCCATTATGGTTTGTGGTGTTTCTCGTTTGGTGAAAATGGTGGCATGGCTCGAAGTTCCGGAGGTGAATGTTTCTTTTGGTCTCGGAATCTGGTGGTTTGGTGGATACTACAGTTACTACATGCTCAAGTTCCGGCGTTTGAAAGACAGTTTCTCATCTTGTTACAGTTGCTTGACGGTTTCAAAATGACTTCTTGGTTCTGGTACTTTAAAGATTTGCCTGTTATCTGGTTCTGGTCGAAAACGGCATGTGATACACAATTTTCGTCAGGGGGCGGCCGTCTGATCAACGGTCGTGGCCCGCCCTCCCGTGGTAGCGTCAGGAAAAGAGCCGAAACGCTGGGAGGGTCTTCCTCTGAAGACCTCTGACAAACTTGCTCGAAAAAGAGTTTTCACATACATACGGTTTAGGATTAAATTTGGACTGGTCAAGCTGGTTGTATGGGTAGTTTTACCGGTGGGAGTAAAAATTACTTTCAGGAAGGACAACTCCAGTTTAAAGTCGACCTTGAAGCCCTGGGAGACACGATACATCGACGAACAAACACCCATTCTTCATCCAGTACTGTGAAAGCTAACATTTAAGATATTGAAAGACTGTTCAACATCTTTGTTTTGAGGGGGAGTTATATCAGGGGTCGCTCTATAAGACCTCCTGACAAGTTATATCCTGCACCCGTCGACCTCTCTAGACAGGAACCCATCGAACTATCTCAGATATTCTTTTGCGCGGGTTTCTGGAGCTATATATATATATATATATATATATCGGTGTTGCCGATCCGACAGTCGTGGGTTCGAGTCTGAAGTTGAGACATTTATATTTGCGTTATTTCGTGGTGGATTGTACGCCATCCAAGTTTCTGATATATGTGGCTCTTAAAAACATATCAACGTTATGTTTCCTTATGATATATATCTTAAAAACATATATATCTCGATAGCTATTAAATTAGCTAGTGACGGATTGTACGCCGTACAACTTATATACTATCGAGCATTGATTCGTACCCATTCATAGTCGAGTGTTGTGTTCAACATACCCCAACAAAAGCGCTTAACAACCACTGTTTTTTGGCGGTGGAAGTGGCGCAGATGGTAAGGTAGTTGGCATGATGCAAGGCGGTGTTGCCGATCCGACAGTCGTGGGTTCGAGTCTGAAGTTGAGACATTTATATTTGCGTTATTTCGTGGTGGATTGTACGCCATCCAAGTTTCTGATATATGTGGCTCGTAAAAACATATCAACGTTATGTTTCCTTATAATATATATCTTAAAAACATATATATCTCGATAGCTATTAAATTAGCTAGTGACGGATTGTACGCCGTACAACTTATATACTATCGAGCATTGATTCGTACCCATTCATAGTCGAGTGTTGTGTTCAACATACCCCAACAAAAGCGCTTAACAACCACTGTTTTTTGGCGGTGGAAGTGGCGCAGATGGTAAGGTAGTTGGCATGATGCAAGGCGGTGTTGCCGATCCGACAGTCGTGGGTTCGAGTCTGAAGTTGAGACATTTATATTTGCGTTATTTCGTGGTGGATTGTACGACATCCAAGTTTCTGATATATGTGGCTCGTAAAAACATATCAACGTTATGTTTCCTTATAATATATATCTTAAAAACATATATATCTCGATAGCTATTAAATTAGCTAGTGACGGATTGTACGACGTACAACTTATATACTATCGAGCATTGATTCGTACCCATTCATAGTCGAGTGTTGTGTTCAACATACCCCAACAAAAGCGCTTAACAACCACTGTTTTTTGGCGGTGGAAGTGGCGCAGATGGTAAGGTAGCTGGCATGATGCAAGGCGGTGTTGCCGATCCGACAGTCGTGGGTTCGAGTCTGAAGTTGAGACATTTATATTTGCGTTATTTCGTGGTGGATTGTACGCCATCCAAGTTTCTGATATATGTGGCTCGTAAAAACATATCAACGTTATGTTTCCTTATAATATATATATATATATATATAACTAATATATATAAATATATATATATATATATATATATATATATATATATATATATATATATATATATATATATATATATATATATATATATATATATATATATATATATATATATATATATATATATATATATGGTTGTAAAATCATCAAATCGTATTACACGTTTTGTAGTTTATTGGGTGATAATCAATTATTGGGTGATAATAAATAAAGCTTGGTTAATGCTACTTATACCCTCTAATATGATCAATGTTAATAAAAATACTTGTCGGGATATTAATAGATGGGAAAAGTGAAATCAGTACTATAGATATAACACTACCCTCTTCTTAATCCTGTTCGTCTCGAACAGCATAGTCGCTTTTGGGAAATGCGACTCGGCCACAAACACAAAATACCTTGATCTTTACTCGTTGCCTTGATTGCAATTCGAAGACAACATGGTCAAGTCTCTTGACCGTTTGACGCAGTTTCTTCCAGTCCTTCTTTGGCTCATCAACAGAGTCTTTCTTTGGCTCATCGTCGCCATTTCTGCACTGTTCATCACAGCCTTTTTGCATGCTTCGTCCTGAACATCTTTGCACGGTTTATCGGAACTCTCTGCTTTTTCTTCTTCCTTCACATTTTTAGATCTTTGTTGAAATCATATATCAAATAAGCACCATTTTTTTTCATTACACGATCTGAGGTATCTTTCCATCGAATATTCAGCACATTGTTTTCTATAACACAATCCCGCCATCAAATATCCGCCATAATTTTTTCATGAAAATATCTGAGATATCTTTCCATCGAATATTCCATGGCTGGTCTTTTTTTCCTCCACTCCTCAAGATCTTTCTCAAGAAACTCTTCAAAAGGTTTTTCGAAAACACGTTCCAGAAATCCGATAAATCCCTGCATCAAACTGCTATTTGATTTTAAAATGACTCTTAGTTTATCTGATTCACAATCCTCTGTGGATTCATCTGATTTAGAATCCTCGGTACCGTTATCTGTTCTTGGCTCATCCTTTTCAGAGTTTTTGCTGGCTGCATTGCTATTGTTGTATTTGTCATCTTTGTTTTCTTCCAAGCTACAATCGAACGTTTTCTTTTCACATTCCAACTCGGCTTTTTCGTCGGTGTCAACTTTCGTATCGTCCAGCGGATCTTTCTTCAAATCATTGCCATCGTCTTTCAAATCAAAGTCTTCTTTTTTTGTCAAGTGAGCTTCGACGTATTTCTCCATTGGAGTTTCGTCCGTTTTTAAATCCTCAGTTGCTTCATCCTAGTCAGATTAGTCACTAAAATCTGACCCTGAATATTCGGTGTCGTCGTCTGTTATGGAGGCTTCCGTTTCAGAACCATCGCTGTATGGGTAAGAGCCATCGCTGTTATTGTCATTATTATATTCATCATCGTCACTTTCATCCTCATCGTTTTGCATTTCGTTTTCAACATTCTTTTCATCTTCTTTAGGTTTGTTGTCGACGTCCAAACCGACTGTATCATTGTCACTATCTTTGCCAGGCTCGTCATCACCATCTTTGCATGGTTTATTTTGAACATCTTTGCAAGGTTCCTTACAGGGATTATTTTGTTTCAAAAATAATTTAGGTTTGCGAGCTTTTTTAACCATATTTTTATAGTAAAAATAAACACTTTTTCACTTCAAAACTATTTTATTCAACTTCAAAAAAATCTGCATTTCCAAGTTTTTCTTTAATTTATTCTTCTGGCCTCCGCTCATTAAACCACATATGGAAAAACTGTCCACATATGCTTGTGAGGCAGGTGCTGCAAGAAGGTCCAAAACAAATGATCAAAGAAGCGGATATAAAAACTGTCAAGAGGACCAAAACTCTATGACATATTGGTCAACACTTGATAGACAAACCAACAAGCTCCTTGTACTCAATACAGTTTTATGGCCACTTCGAGATATGTCTGTTAGACAGACAATCCGTCAGATTCTGTGATTTTATTTTGTTGCTTTATTGGGATCGGTTGTTGACACTGTAGAACCTAGCTCACTATCTGGCTTTTCGGATCCCTTTTTCTCCTTAAATAGCCTCAATAATTCTTTATATGTGTCACGATGACATTTCTGAAGGTGAGTCTATAAAAAATTCAAGCAATGCAGACTTAGTCACATCTATTTATTGAATTAAAAAAACACGTTTAAAGAAAACACGTAGTTTTAAGTTGGTGGGATTCTAACCCGCCAGCTGAAATCCGCATTGCGTTGTTTTGGCATTGCAGGATTCTTTATTTGCTAGGCAATTACTTTTATTTTATATATATTTAAAATAACGCCAAACCAAATTTTTGCGTTTACGTCCCGCAACAACTTCGACCAGCTTACACAAGTATTCCACATTTCTCTCCAAATAATGACAAACGACAAAACAAAAGTGAACGTGTCGAAACAACGTTACCCATGACAGAACTCGAAAAAAGACAAAATTAGCGCAAATATGAAAGCATGTAATAAAAAGCACCATAGAAGCCAAATTTTATCGGTTGAAATAATTTTCGTTTTAAATACATTTTCTTTACTATTTGAGTTTCGTTTTGAGCAAATAATTTTCGTTTCTATTACTGTTTCGTTTTGGCAATCAATTTTAGTTTTAATTTCGGTTACCGTTAACAAAAATCAATAAATATCGTTTTAATTTCTATTACCGTTACCGAAATAATCCCTGGTTCGTTATCATGACCGTCTTTGACAGGCTCATCATCATGACCCACCTGACCTGTGCAGTCTGTACGACCGTCATCCGTCACATGCTCTGAGACACAGCTGGTGGACTCCAGTTCAAATTGGGTTTCGTCGCAGCAACCCACATCACCAGCAACCCGCTGGTCCAGAACCGTGTCCACCACTGCCTCAGCCATGCCTGCGACCAAACTCTCAACAGTTGTACATGCTGCTGCTACTTTGTTTTCGTGGCCAAGAATCATTCCTTCTCCTGTCTTCCCCTGTGCTGCCATGTTTTCTCTCGCTTGTTTTCTTTCTTCCTCCAGCAATTTCTCCGCCTAACCACACTTCCTCGTCAATAACGAATAAATATTCATCGTCGTCAGGCCCATAGCCTTCATTCACTAACACGGCTAAGAGGCGTTCCCTAAGTTCGTCCTTTTTACCTGTATCGCTCAGGCCACGTTTCTCCAGCTCGTCTTTCAATTCACTTGCCCAAAGCTCATCCAATGATTTCAAAACCATTCTTCTAATCTCACTTCAAGACACCAGTGTTGTTAAATCGTCAAATCGTATTACAGGTCCAGAAGAATAGTTTTGTAGTTTATTGGGTGATAATAAACAAAGCTTGGTTAATGCTACTTATACCTTCTAATATGATCAATGTTAATAAAAATACTTGTAGGGATATCAATAGATGGGAAAAGTGAAATCAGTACCATAGTGTAAGATGAAGATGATTCATCTTACGTATTTTCGTGATATTTGTTTATTTTTATTTTATTATATGTGCATTTTATATTGATTGGATATGTTGAAACAATAAGTCATTTATGTATGTATGTATGTGTATATGTATGTATGTATATATATATATGTATATTTGTGCTCTTGTGACATTGTGTGTGCGTATAATTTTTTTATCTTTAATATGTATATATATATATATATATATATATATATATATATATATATATATATATATATATATATATATATATATATAATTGTTATTAAGCTTTTTCCTTTGACAGGATGTCAGATGGTAATATTTGAGAAAATAAACGTGATTTTGGGTAAGAGAAATTTTAATTATCAACAAATTTGTTAGAACCGTGCGAAATTCTACAAAGTGAGATAATTCAGTTTTTGAGTCAAGTAAAAGATTATATTTAACGAAGAATATTACAAGTTAAAATAAACTCGAGAAATATTGTGTTATAAATAACTTCGACTTTAACGTTACGAATCGCTAGCAGGCATATTCCTCTACGTTTACACATAGATATAACAATATATAGGGATTTGAAGCCAGCCAGGACAGTCTAGCTATTTAGTATTAGGCGTTTTTACATTTGATTTGCGCTTTATTAAAGTTGTTGTTGTAGATCCAAGTTGCCTTTTTCTTTCTGGTGTTCACGTCATTCCAACAGGGAAGACAGTGACACTTGTATTCTCTTGAATTGACAGGTGGAGTGTTTACTCTTTTGTTGGTGTGCTAATTCTTTGACAATTTCGGTTCTTTCTGTTTGTTTACTTTTCTCGTTTTACTTTTCACCCTGATGATAGCTGATATAGTTGAAACGGCCCGTCGGTCTGCCAATAAAAATTTAACGAAAAAGTTTCGAACAGCGAGTTTTATACCAAAAGGTCGAGAATTTGGCCCAAAAAGTTGTTTCTGACAAATGGAGAGTTGTATTTCTTAGAGCATGTCTCAAAGATAAATTAATTACATAGTTTATTTACAATTTATATATATATATATATATATATATATATATATATATATATATATATATATATATATATATATATATATATATATAAGCTCATATACCACTGACTGACTGACTGATTGTGATTGTTATAACCGTAATGGGCAGCCGCGGATGATTTCGGTTGAACTTTTGTTAGTTAATTCATTTAGATGAACCGAGAAGAAAAAGATGATTTTCTAGCAAGTTCACAATTATGAGGAGGACGCTGGACCTTTGACGAACGTTATGTAACGCCTTTGAAAAACAAGCATAATGAAGGAAGATGGAAGAAGATCAGAAGATGACAAGCATTTCCTCTTTATTTGCGATGTTTATATTCTATGTTTGAATGTATTATATTCCATTCAATGACGTAGAACGTTTTAGAACAATTTTCTGTAAAATGATGGTCATCCGTACGTTATTTTATTTGATGGACAGCGTCAAACTCTTTGTGAAAACACTGTAATTATGTACGTAGCTGATCACTCTCATCAGTCCGATCAAGAAGAAGAAAAAGTGCTAGAAGTACCAGTTCAGAAGGAGAACTCGACCAGTTCAGAAGGAGAATTCAACCAGTTCAAAAAGAGAATTCGACCAATTCAGAAGGAGAAATCGACCAGTTCAGAAGAAGAATTTGATCAATTCAGAAGGAGAAATCGATCTTGTCAAACGAAAAAGAGTTAAGTTTGTCTAAATCATTTCGTGGTTGCCCTGAGGTATTTGTGTTATTTCGATTGTAGGTTTCGTGTTGCAGTACATTTCGCAGTTGCCCTTAAGTGTTTGTGTTACTTCTGGTGTAGTGGTGTAGGTTTCGTATGGCAGTAAGGTATTCTCGTCATGTCCGAGAAATTTTTAAGCGGGACGGGTAGAAATATACCTGTGTTAGAATCACCTGAACAACGCGCAGAAAATATTGATAGAGTATTGTTAAGGGTAAACCCTAGAGATAGACGGGAAACCATGTTTAGTGGAGTAGAATCCAGAGTCCTAGAGTGTCACATGATAACCTAGATGAAGAGGGAGTTGGCGTAGGTTTTAACAGGGTATAATGGTAAAGGATAATTTAGAAGTGGTGAGATTACAACTTCTAGATGAAGAGAAAGAGAGACAATCGGCTGAACGAATGCAGAAAGAAAAATTAGAAGCAGAGGATCGAAGAGAACGAATAAAATTAGAAGCAGCAGAATGATCAAGAAGAAAAGAGAGGGAAGCAGCAGCACAATCAAGAAGAGAAGAGAGGGATGCAGAGGAACAAAGAAAACAATTTAGATTTGAGAGAGAAGAAGTTAGGAATCAAAGGGAAAGAGAGTTAACTAGATTTAGTATCGAGACCGCACATCAACCTGATATAACAAATAAAACATTAAAATTAGTTAAGATAATAGCAGACCTAATCGGACCTTTTCCATCCTATCTATTGACTATCCCGGGTTTTTTTTTGAATTTATGGAGAAGCAATTCATTTCATACGAAGTAGCAGATAACTTAAAACCTAAAATTTTATTGGCCAAATTGAATGAGAGGGGCAAAAGTTTCATTAACCATTTACCATCATCCTAATTCGAAGACTATTATGAACTTAAGAGAATTTTATTATTGGGATATAGGATAAGTCCTTTAATATTAAGACAACGCTTTCTATCGATGCTGAAGACCCATAACCAAACCTATATAAATTTTGCGTCACATTTACACACTGCTCTAGCTCCGTAATTAAGTGTGGAGGTTCGACTTAGGAGATTTTTCTGAAATTTAGAAATTGAACTTGGAAATTCGACTTAGGAAATTTTCTGAGAAGTGACAGTCCCAGTTCGCTGACTTGGAGGAATTTCGAGATTTTGAACACGTGCAAAGGCTGAACGGATTATCGCTCAAACACTGAAAGAAACAGGATCTAGTCAAGAATCGAAGAAATTCGCTAATCGGACTCTGAAAAGATAAGATAATAATATATTTTGTTTGTTTTTCTATAAATTTGATAATACTATACTACCTATCTTGTCTGAATAAGTTACAATGGTTAAGACAAAGGATATGGTAAAATGCGAAAAATGCGCAATGTATGGTAGTGGGGAAAGCTTTTCGGACAATGCGTGTATGAACTGCTGCAAAATTGAAATATTAGAAAAGAAAATAGAGGAAATTTTAAAAAGTTACTCAGTTTCAATTAATGAAATAAGTGAAAAGGTCGATAAGAAACTCGTTGTTACTGGCCAATCTAGCACGCTTAAAGAAGAAGTTTGGGTTAAAATTGAAAAAAAGTTAAAAAAGTAGAGGAACATCTCAAAGAAGCTGAACTACATGACAAGAAAAAAAACAACATAGTTATTCATAGGCTTGCGGAAAGCGGTTCTGATAAAGCTGACCAAAAAAGATTAGACGATAAAAAAGAGATTGTAACCGTAGTTAAAGATATCCTTAAAGTGAACCTCGAAAACTCAGACATAAAAAAAATTTATAGAATAGGCAAAATCTCAGACAAAGAAAGACCATTACTGGTAGAGTTTAAAAATGCCCAAACCAAAAATATAGTAATGGAATCTCTTTCCAAACTGCGTAACGCTGAAGACCGATATCGCAAGATCTCGGTGAGTCACGACATGACAGAAAACGAAAGGGAACAGTGTAAGATGCTAGTTAAAGAAGCCAAGGAGAAACAGTGCAATGACCAGTCGGGGGAATGGCTATACAGGGTAAAGGGTATGCCTGGAGACATGAGGGTAGTGAAACTACGGAGACAACTCTAAGCAATTCTGATATATATAAAATAAGAAAGAAGAGGCATGCTTTTGGATCTGCTAATCACGAAAACTATTTATGTAAGTGTTTTTATGCGAATGTAAGAAGTCTCGTAAACCGAGTAAAAATGGCAGAATTGGAAATGTATGTAAACAATGAAGATCCGGATATAATTGGCTTAACCGAATCTTGGGCAAGTGACAAAATTACTAATGGTGAGCTGAAATTATAAGGATACGATATGTTTAGAAAAGATAGAGTGACGGAAGGTGTGGATAAGCAAAGGGGAGGCGGTGTATTGTTGTATGTGAAGCATAAATGGAATGCAGTACAGAGGGAAGATATATACAATGATATGTTTAAAGAAAGTGTATGGTGTGAAATAGGACAAAAAAATAGTAAGTTATTAATCGGAGTATGCTATAGAGTTCCCAATGCTGATGAAGAAGTTGATAAGGGGCTTTATGAATTAATTTCTAAGGCTAACAAGGAATCTGTAATCATAATGGGTGATTTCAATTTTCACGTTAACTGGCATTCTTTGGAAGGAGAAACTCATAAAGATAGACAATTTATGCAATTTATTGAGGATGAATTCATGTCACAGTTAATTAGAGAGCCTACTAGAAGTAAAAACACTTTAGACTTATTACTGTCTGTAGACATAAGTTTGGTAAATAATTTAACTGTAGGTGAATGTTTTGGCACTAGCGATCACCAGGTTATTAGATGGGATTTGGTCATGAATCATGACAGGCAGAGTTGTTCAGATATAATTCGCTACAACTACTTTAAGGCAGACTACAGTCTAATAAGAGAAAGCATTACAAGAGAAAATCTTATGGACAGAGTTAAGAGTACTAATGTTGAGATCAGCTGGAAGCTATTTGTTCAGTGCATGGACGAAATTATTGAAAAGTATATTCCAAAACAAAGAAACCAAAATAAAAAAAATCCCTGGATGACTAGGTTGATTATAAAAAAAACAGAGAGCCAAAAATAAAGCATGGAAAAAATATCGAGAGCTGGTAACTATGGGTTCTGAAGAAGAAAGATCAAGCAAACTAAGTGAGTTGGAAAAAAAATACAGAAAGATAAGAAAAGACACCAAAAGACTATTAGAAGGACTATTGTAGACTATGAACAAAAGCTGACAGAAAACATAAAAAGGGACAGCAAAAGCTTTTTCAAATATGTGAGAAGTAGGCAAAAAAAGTAAGATAAAGTAGGTCCTTTAAAGGATGCAGATGGAAATTTAATTACTAATGATGAAGTCACAGCGGATTTGTTGAACAAGTATTTTGGGTCAGTCTTTACTGAAGAAAACATTAAAAATATTCCTGTAGCAAGTAAGAAGTTTCAAGGTGATGGAAAAGATGTCAAAAGAGAAGTTATCTTCACAAAAAGCCGAGTTACTGATATGCTGAAGTGTTTGAAAATTGACAAAACACCAGGAATTGATGCACTTCATCCGAAGTTTCTATTTGAAGTAAGAGAGGAAATTGGAGAAGTAATGGCAGAGTTAATGAATAAGTCAATGCAAACAGGTGAAATACCACAGGACTGGAGGGATGCAATTGTTGTTCCACTATTTAAAAAGGGCAATAGAAGTGAAGCAAGTAACTATAGACCTGTCAGCCTGACCTGCATTATCTGCAAAGTTATGGAAAGAATTATCAAGGATGATATGATGAGACATATGGAAGAGCATAAGATAATTAAAGATAGTCAGCATGGGTTTATGAACAATAAATCATGTTTGACTAATTTATTAGAATTTTTTGAAGATACTTATGATTTTTTGGATGCAGTACCATCAGTTGATGTAGTTTATTTAGACTTTGCCAAAGCTTTTGACAAAGTGCCTCATCAGAGACTGCGTAAGAAACTTGAGGCAATAGGCATAGAAAGAAAGCTATTAGAATGGATAGGAGGTTGGTTGCTTGATAGAAGACAAAGAGTTGCAATAAATGGAATGAAATCAAAATGGATTAGTGTCACAAGTGGTGTTCCACAAGGATCAGTTTTGGGACCAACCTTATTCTTAGTTTACATCAACGACTTAGACGATGGGATTAAGTCAAGAATTAATAATTTTGCTGATGACACGAAGCTGTGCAGAGCAATAAAGACTGAGGAAGATGCTGAAGTGCTCAGAGATGACTTGAAAAAATTATATAAATGGTCACAGGACTGGCAGATGTTATTTAATGTAGAAAAGTGCTCTGTCATGCATATGGGCAAGCGAAATCAAAAATATAGGTATGAGATGAACGGCACAACATTGAAAGAAACAACGGAAGAAAGAGACTTGGGTATTCTGGTGCATAATAGTGCCAAACCATCAATACAAAGTGCTAAGGCAGCCAATAGAGGGAATCAGGTGCTAGGCATAATTAAAAAAACTATGGTGAGCAGAGACAAGGACTTAATTCTAAAACTATATAAGACACTAGTAAGACCGCATTTGGAATATTGTGTGCAGGTGTGGAGTCCTTCACTTAAACAAGACATTAATATTCTAGAAAGGGTACAGAGGAGAGCTACGAAAATAATTAATGGAATGCATGGTTTAAGCTATGAGGAGAGATTGTTGAGGTGTAGGCTGACGACCCTTGAGAGAAGGAGAATAAGAGGAGACTTAATACTAGTATATAATATATTGAATAATGGTCTTAATCTTGATCCAGACAAGTTCTTTACTAGAGTTTCCAACAGAAATACAAGAGGTCATCCGATGAAGCTTTACAAAGACAGGACAGGACCTTTGAAGCGGACGTTTTTTAGCGCAAGAATCATCAACGAGTGGAACAAACTAAAAGAAGATGTTGCAAATGCTCAGTCTTTGAATGAATTCAAATCGAAACTTTCGTTATGTAACTTTTAGTTTTTAAAAAAGTAGTGAATATTATACAGTCATTTTTGATTCCTTATTCACTATAATAAAGTTGTGTTATGTTATGTTATGTTATGTTATATACAAAATAGAGAAGTAAATTTCTTTGATAGTTGTGCCGATCACAGTTTGGCAAACCACCAATTTAATCAGGTTAGCGTGGTCCATTGCCCGGTGGACGGAGCACAGGAAACCGGATCACAACGTGGGCTCTTGCTATGCCTGTCAAGTGTATGATCGTTCAATATGCAAGAGCTGGGGGCAACAGCGGATGACGAGCCCTGCGGCACACCAACGCTGTGGCACTGCAAGTGGTGCCTATTGATGAATAGTTTAAGGGTCCGTCCAAAATGGTCATCTTGGACGTTTAGTATTGGTTTATCCCGGACAATGTAGAGGGCCTCGGCAATTTTTAATCGAGAGGGGTCAGCCTCGTGATGGAGAATAACAGTGTTATCGACGAGTGTTTGTCTGTTGAGTTTTGTGTTGTGAGCCAGTTGCGAATGCGTTGTAATACTGCCACCCTGTAAATGCATAGTAACCCGGCGGGAGAGCGTAGAACGTGTCTGGCCAATGTAGGTAGCAATGACATCATGTGGTGCAGGACAAGTAAATTTATAAACTACATTTGTAAACTGGAAAATGCTGGCGTGACGAGGGCTATTTTTCATGATAAGGCTGTGTGATTTGCTGTCTTTATAATAAATGGAAAATGACAGTCTATGTCGGAGTCGATCTTTAACTTTAACGCAACTTGTAATAATTTGACGTAATATTCTCTCATCAAGACGGTAATTGTCATGCATCTGAGAACAGTAACGGATATCAACAGTCCTGACGACATTATTAGGAGTGTTTGCTGGAATGCCAGAAATTTTTTTATCCACAAATCTTTTCACAACAGAATCAACCATGGTGTTGGTGTAGTTATTGTTGATCAACAGCGTTTTGAGACGTTTGACTTCTGTATGAAATTTACACCAATCTTCTGACAGCCCATAAGCGCGAGCAAGAAGGTTATGTATAACACTCTCTTTGTATATATCAGAACTGTAGCCGGCACCGTTCATGCAAAGACCCGCAGAGGAAGGCTTGACGTACATTTCATATGCAAGGCCGGAATCCGTTTGAGAGACCAACACGCCCAGAAAAGATAACGCATGATTACAGTCGCTATATTCGATTGTAAAATTCAACACAGAGCATTGCTGAAACTTAGTTCTTAATTCTTCAAAATGTGTAGTATCTCGAGCAATCACAAAGATGCCATCGACATATCTTGCATATAATGTAGGTTTATTGATGGCGTCGAACAAACGATTTTCTAAATGACTCATATAAAAATCGGCAAATAGAGGGCCCAAGGGTGAGCCCATGGCCACACCGTCGATCTGTCTGAACAATCGGCCATCGGGATGTTTAAATGGCAATTCTTTAGTACACAACAACAGCAACTGCAACATGGAGCTCTCTGGAACAGTAGGGGGAGATAGTGTAGCATTGTGATATACGTTTTCAAGAATAATAGCGATGATAGTATCGACGGGCACATTTGTAAATAAATTTGTAACATCCAAAGAGCCCATAACACCAGTTGTGTGGCGATTACTTCTGATTAGGGCGACGAGTTCAAAAGATGATCTCACAGCATGTTGACACGAACAATAAGGAGAAAGCAAAGCAACAAGAAACTTTGAGAGAGCAAACGTCGGTGTTGGGCACTGAGATATAATTGGTCTCAGTGGATTTCCAGGTTTGTGTGTTTTGACATTACAATAGATGTATCCTGGTAAAAAATCTCCAATAATCTGCTTTATGTTTATTGATGAATTATTACGGAGTAAGCCACCGATGATCTTGTTAGCCCTCCTTTTAATATCAAAAGACGGATCTTTAGAAATTTCCAGAATTTTGTTAGAATCACTTATTATATTGTTTAATTATATATATATATATATATATATATATATATATATATATATATATATATATATATATATATATATATATATATATATATATATATATATATATATATATATACGCGAGTGGACCCATATTGCATTTGTTGGTTTATACTTTCACGGCTTTGAATTCATCTGCATTATTTCTAACCTCGCACGCAAGATGTGCTCATTCGATTGTGTTCCTCAAGTAATTTGGTGTTATATTTTTTATTATTCTTTGTCTTTGTATTCTTTTTCTTATTCATGTATTTAGAGTGGCGTAAATCCTAAAGGTCTTCAAGGCCACTGAAAAAATGCGATTCAAATTTCTTTCTAAAGCTTTCAACTGTCGCTGCTGAGGTGACCTTTGGAGGAAGACAGTTCCATAGTCTTGGGCCAGCAACCGCAAACGATCTTTCTCCGGCGCTCATGAGCTTCCCTGACTAATTGTAGTCTCGAACAGCGAGTTTTATACCGAAAGGTCGAGAATTATATATATTAAAGAGTAATATTTTAATTTAATATTGTGTATAATATTAGTATGGGTTTTCTATGATGTTGGACTTTTGTCAGGTTTTGCTGCGCTCAGACGAAAACAGGAGAAATCACATAGTTTTAATTATTTTCTGATTGAATAGAATGTTTGCTAAGATTTTTTAATCTGGTTTTAACTTATTTTGTCTCAATTTGAAATTATTTACAGTTCGGACTTGGAGCTGTCTTTATTATGTTTGGTAAGCCTGAAAATTGTTTTGTAAACAACCCTGAAGTAGGCTGTCAAGGCCGAAACTGGCTAGCTGGTTTATAATAAACCTTCTGTTTTACATTTTGTAGTGATGTTTTAAACATTTTAAAAATGTGTAAACAGACTACTAAAAGGTTAGTTTTGGTAAAATGGCGTGCGTATTTTAATAGAGCATGTTTATCTGAAAATAGCGAGCCAATTTACTGTATGTATGTATATATATATATATATATATATATATATATATATATATATATATATATATATATATATATATATATATATATATAAAGAAAATCTTATGCCATCTTACATTATTAATATATATATATATATATATATATATATATATATACAGTAAATTGGCTCGCTATATATATATATATATATATATATATATATATATATATATATATATATATATATATATATATATATATATATATATATATATATATATATATATATATATATATATATATATATATATATATATATATATATATATATATATATATATATATATATATATATATATATATATATATATATATATATATATATATATATATATATATATATATATATATATACGTTTAATAAAATTATTATAAAATTATTTTGTTTAGTGTTACAGCAAGTGAATATATTTTTTTATGTTTAATCAACAAAGTTTCTTTAAAATTAGCAAAAATATTAAGTAACAAAACCATAATTTGTTATACACGAGGGATACAAATTGGTTTTTTTTCGCAAACTGCTATACTGATTTTGCTGGCTCGAGGACAAATTTGACATGTTTACGACATAAAATCCACACCGACAATTTTTAGAGGAATTTTCTGTTTTTGCTCACGATGTAAAAATTTTTTGATTTAAATAGGATTACCAGTTGAGAAAGTCAGTTGGAAATAAATTGTTAAAAAAACTTGCTCCGTAAAATCTATTTTTGTCCCATTCTTGACATCGAGACAAGACTAAAACATTTAAAAAATTAAAATGTTAATACCTTTATCTTTTATTCAAATTTACTTAATATTAAAACTCATACAAAAGTTTATTAAATTATAAAAAAATATAAATAATTCTATGAGATTGAAAAAGATGTTGAGTTTGTAGAGTAAAAGTTGTTTAAAATTATTTTCTTTGAAAAGTCATATGCAGACTCAAAATTTATATTAACTCCTAACTCCAAATATACATTACAATACAGGTAGAATTGTACAGGCCTACAATTTACGTTCATTGTACAATATTTATGCATTTTCTCCAACAATGTATGCAATGTATGACTTATTAAATTAAAATTGCGTAACCACTATCAACTGAAAAATAATTGTATATAAAAATAAATCAATTTGACCAATTACCTTCAATTTTTTTATTTGAAAAAAAAGTTATTTGTAGCTTATTCATTTTAAGAAAATAAAAGCAACAGAAAAAACACGTTCTTTATTGAACTGAAGTTAAGTGATGCAGAAGAAACTCACATTCTACAAAATAAAATATGTAAAGCATACGTAGCACGATTTTTATACATTTATATATATATATATATATATATAAGTATATATATATATATATATATATATATATAAGTATATATATATATATATATATATATATATATATATATATATATATATATATATATATATATATATATATATATATATATATATATATTTTGAGCGTATTTCGGCGTAATGTTTTCTTTTAGGCATGCTCTGTTAAAAATGATAGACCACTTTGCGTTGATACGTTTTTTCGCCAAACTTTCAAAATCTCTTGAATTCATGATAACTCCGCTTTTTAAATAGATTTATTAAAAACGAGGGCTGACCGATCGGTTTCGCAGAAAAGCATCTTCGGAGCCCTTTAAATTACGAAGTTAAAATGTATTTACTATAATGCGAAAATAGAATGAAACTATAAAACGACGAGAATAAACGGTAACGTTTGTGTTTCAAAGGTTATAGATAATGTATGTGATTCTTCTTCCAGTCACGTCCTTGAAGTTGACTGTAATTCCGTTGTTAAAGGCTTTACTAACTGATCTTAATTATTTAGTTATTACTGTTATTATTATAATTATTTTAATTTAAATATTTTTTATGTTGTTACATTTGTATATAATGAATTTAAATTTTATTTAAATTGTATTTTAATTCCTTTGGAACTTTGAAAATATTTTGATAAAAACACGTGCAAGATTGGACTCATATAAAAGATCCGAAAGTATTTATCAGAAGATCAAGTCTTTCAAAGAGGGAAGTTGTCTTTATTATTTTATTCAGTAGTTTCGCCGATAAAATCGCGCTTTTGCTAAAGGCACGTGTTTAGTGAGCGATAATGACACGTCGATTAGTTACAAGCGAACTCTTAAGTTGTGTCATAAACAACTATACTGTTATTGAAAATGTGCAATTTCAAGAAAAAATAATTGATTTTTATAATTATGAGGAGTTTTCAACAGCAAAAAAACTACTCTTTGCTGATTTTGAGGCTACCAAAGGAGAAAAGTTTAAATCGCAAACGAGTGGCCAGAGTAAACATGACAAGTTAAAAGAAATAGTTGAATTAGTAAAATTCATCACAGCAAATAATTATGAAAAGAGTATGCCTCAATACTGTGCGGTTGATTTTCGGAGACTAGCAATGTTAACATTTGATTGTGAAAAAAATAGATTAGAAAAAATTGACGATAGAATAGAAAATATTGAACGCACACTGAATGAAATAGTAAAAGAACGTGCCAAACAAGAAAATCAAATTTTATCGTATCTACTGAACAACCAGAAACTTCTAGATTCAAAAAGTCATGGGCTGACCTAGTTAAAAAAAACTACTCAGAAAACACTGACGACGAATTTATCATTGTAAAACACAATAAAAACAAAAGAGAATCACTTTTTCTTCCCGAATCACAAAAGGAAATTCTGAAAAAAGCAATCGAACAAAATACTGATGTTAATAAGTCAGATAAAAAAGTCATAATATGCAAAGGCATAAGTACTTCAGCTTTACCAGCGGCTCGAAAAATTGTTAAAAAAGGAGTTATATATGTCGGAAACTTAGACGAAAGTGTAGAAAGTAAAAACATCGAAGATTTTATCAAGAGTAAAAATATTGAAGTTTTTTCGACCAGTAAAATTGTAAAAAAAGATATAGAAAATATCACTACAACAAAAAATCGATCATCTTCTTTTAGAATAACAATTGAAGACATAAATATGCCCAGGGTACTTGATCCCAATTTTTAGCCTCAACATGTATTAGTTAGAAAATGGATTTTCAACCCACGCATTGCTAACGAACCGACAAAAAGCGAAAAACAGGCTGCCGTCGAAGTTGCCGGATCGGATAATGCAGTTAAAACTATAACTAACAAAAATGGCAATCAACAATGAATTTGACACACATTGTGACACTTTAGAATCAATAGAAAACTCTGCATCTATAGACACCTCTTATGAAACTCTAGACAACATCTCAAAATTTTTGTCCAACTCTATACTATCACTCCTACACATTAACTGCCGTAGTTTAAACAACAAAACTTCAGAACTTGATACCCTTCTTCACTTTTGCTCCCCCGATATTATTGGCATAACTGAAACTTGGCTCAATGATGCTAAAGCAAATTTAGTTATATTTCCTAACTACAACTTTGTTTTCAAGAACCGTAAGGAAGGAAGAGGTGGAGGTGTTGGTCTTCTTGTCAAATCTCAACTATCTTACGAAGTTGTTGAAGTAGATTTTTCAGCCTTCTCTTTTGAGTTCCTGGTAATAAAAGTTACACACCTTCATAAAACCTACACCTATTGTATTATCTACCGCCCGCCAAGCTCTAATATCTCATGTTTTCTAGACGAACTTCATACTTTACTAAATGATTTTCTTATGTCACACAGGTTTTTGTTTCTACTAGGTGATTTTAATATTGATTTGCTTAAAATTGATGACCCTGGACACATCTCAAATGATTTTTTCAATCTCTTATCTTCTTACCACATACTACCAACAATCACCAAACCAACAAGAATAACTCCCGAATCGAAATCTTTAATAGACAATATTTTTACAAATGAGCCACTCTGCAATATTTCTTCATCAATAATCTACTACGACTTATCGGATCACCTTCCCATAATCATAACAATGAAACGTACAACAAAAATCTATGCCAAAAAATCTATAAACAGAAGAGCTACAAAGCCTGCAAACAAATTACATTTTCTCAATTTGTTGCAAAATACAAACTGGTCCTGTGTATTTCAAGCTTGCGAAAATGCCGACCCTGAAAAAGCTTACTCAATGTTTATAAACTTATATGATAAGGTTTATAATGAATCTTTCCCTATTTCAAGTTTTCCTTTAGCAAATCCAAAATTTAAAAAAGATTGGATGAACCAGGAATTACTTGATAGGTGCAAATTAAAATCTAAACTTTACAAAAATTACATTAAAGAGCCAACTCTTGAAAATAAAGTCAAATTTGTTCAAAGTAGAAACATATTCAAATCTCTGAAGAAAAAAACTATCAAACAATTTTATGCTGAAAAATTTACTTCTTACAAAAACAACATCAAGAAAACTTGGACTTTAATTAACTCACTCATTAACGGAAATCATAAAAATAATAAATTGCATGATAAATTTGTTGTCAACGATTGCTTGACAACTGATGAATTAATTATTAGTGATGCGTTTAACAGCTACTTTACTGATATCGGAATTAATTTAGCATCCAAGATTCCTGATTATGGAGATTCTTATAAACAATTTTTACCACCTTTAGTTTCAACATTATTTAAATTTTCTTCTTGTACTCACTTAGATATAATTAATATTTCTAAAAAACTTAAAATTTCTCATTCTTCTGGGGTTGATGATATCGACCCTCACCTTGCTATTCTATCTATTGATCACATAGCAGTGGTACTTTCGTGTATCATTAACTGTTCACTACAAACCGGTATTGTTCCTTATCAAATAAAATTAGCAAAAGTCATACCGTTATTCAAATCAGGAAAAAAATCATCAACTTCTAACTACCGTCCAATTTCTATTTTACCATTTTTTTCCAAGTTTTTTGAAAAAGTTGTTCATATACAGCTCTACAATTATTTCAACAAAAATTTATTATTATATGAACATCAGTATGGTTTTCGTCCAGGTTTCTCTACTTATATGGCTGTTAGTAACTTACAAGATAAAATTCTTTACTCAATCGACCATAGTGAAATACCACTTGCAATTTTCCTTGACTTATCCAAAGCCTTGGACACTATTGATCACAATATCATTATTGCAAAACTAAAGCACTACGGTATATCTCAGACTGAGCTTAACTGGTTTAGAAATTATTTGTCTGGGAGATCTCAATGTGTACAATTTAACAATGAATTGTCCAGTTTCAAATCTATTACTTGTGGTGTTCCCCAAGGATCTATACTCGGGCCGCTTCTGTTCATAATCTACGTTAATGATCTCTCCAATAGCTCTCTGTTTTTTAAATATTTTCTATTTGCTGATGACACAACTGCTTTCATTTCAGATAAATCTTTACCAGATTTGATACAAAAAACAAACACTGAACTGAATAAATTATCCTTTTGGTTTAAATGCAATAAATTATCTCTCAATGCTGATAAAACTAACTACATTGTGATTCATAATCCTCGTAAAAGGTTTTCCCCAGACAACATAGAACTAACAGTTGATGGCTCTAAAATAGATAATGTTTCAGTAACAAAATTTTTAGGAGTCTACGTTGATCAACACTTAACATGGGCTCATCATGTAAACTATGTTTTCAAAAAAGTTTCCCTGCATTCAGGTATAATTCATCGTCTTTCGTGGTTTCTTCCTAGCAAGGTTTTGCTGACACTGTACTTTTCATTAATATATCCTTTCATTAA
The DNA here is from genome assembly GCA_963978895.1 of Erpobdella octoculata. Lineage (NCBI taxonomy): Eukaryota > Metazoa > Annelida > Clitellata > Hirudinida > Erpobdellidae > Erpobdella > Erpobdella octoculata. The sequence continues at coordinate 17,289,621 of OZ022243.1, read as the reverse complement.
CTATTGTAATTTTATATGGTGTATCAACTACAGAAGTCGAATAACGAAAATAATGATTCTACAAAAACGTATTATTAGAGCAATTTTTCACCTGCCCAGGAGTCATTCAACCAAAACCACTCGGATAAACAACCATTTGTTGACAATTGATCAAGTCTGTCTATATCAATCAGCAATTTACATGTATAAGTATGCACATGATCTTTCACCCCAATATTCAACGAGTCACCTTTATAAAGCAGAAGAAGTTCACAACCATTTTGTGCGTTCTAAACACTGTTTCCGTTCAGGATTGATCAGGTCGACACTTGGAATGCACTCGATAAAATTTGTTGGTCCTAAGATCTGGAATTCTCTGCCGCATGACATCAACAAAAGTTCTCTCAGCTCATTCAAGGCTTCTCTGAAAAATTACCTGCTGCACAAGACTTTGAAAGACTTCATACCAATTCAGTGAAGATATTTGCTCTTTTGTAAATTTTTACTTTTTTTTCAATTTTATGTACAGGGTTACAGTCTCGCAGGAACATTTGTTCTTTTTCTGTTGCCCCTTATTTGTTTTTTGTCGAAATTGTGATTTTTTTTTATAAATAAATTTGTAAAAAAAAAAAAAAAAAAAAAAAAAAAAAAAAAAAAAAATAGTTGTATCTTTTACCATTTAGTCACTGCATTTTATTTTAAAAAAGTTAAACGGCTCTGATGATGGCAAAAAAATTGCCGAAATAGATCTATAAGCCTATAAGATTATGGAGTTTGTGTTTGATATATTATTTTTAAACCGATTTAGAGTATTGGAAAAAATTAAAAATAAAATCGATTCAGCCAAGTGCGCCACTTTTTTCAATCGAGTTTGCCTAAAAGAATATATATATATATATATATATATATATATATATATATATATATATATATATATATATATATATATATATATATATATATATATATATATATATATATATATATATATATAGTTATAAAATTATTAAATCGTATTACAGGTCCAGAAGAATGGTTTTGTAGTTTGTTTGGTTAATGCTACTTATACCTTCTAATATAGTCAATGTTAATGATAATACTTGTCGGGATATCAATAGATAAGAAAAGTGAAACCAGTACCATAGATATAACACTATCCCTTTCTTAATTCGGTTCGTCCCGAAAAATTTCATTGCCTCCATAATATTTGGCAAGCTGGTCATCATGAATTACTTTCATCTTAGTACGTAGGCCCTTTTGAATCCGGTAGATGACATCATTAATCTTTTGAATAATTCGATATGGTCTTTCCCAGTCTTGTTGAAGTTCAGGTGATTTTCAAATTTTGCGTTGTGGATTGTAGAGGCACACCAAATCATTTTTTTAAACTCTTTCATATCTGAATGACGATTATATCGAGTTTTCATTCTGTCGCTGGCTGCCTTGATCCTATTTCGGGCTACCAAATGTATTTCGTTTTACCAAGCCTGCAATTGTGCAGCATACTTGCTTTCCGATTCTACTTTATCTCCCGGACTTCCAAACATAAGATCGCAAGGAAGTCGTATCTCCCGTCCAAATAACATTTTACTTGGGATGGCCTTCGTCGTGTTGTGAACCGATCCTCTGTAAGCCATCAAAAATAACGAAATGTGTTTATCCCAATCAACTTGGTTTTCACCGACCATCTTAGACAAGTGCTGTTGAATAGTTCGATTAAATCGTTCCACCAAACCGTCAGACTGAGGATGAAGGGGAGTTGTACGGGTTTTATGTATGCCTAAAACACGGCACATTTCTCTAAGCTATTGTGAATCAAAGTTCCTGCCGTGATCTGAAGGGAGCTCCATTGGTACTCCATAGCAACTAACCCAGCCATCAACAACAGCGTTGGCAACTGTCACTGCTTCTTGATTAGGTATAGAAAAAACCTCTGGCCATTTTGTAAGATAATCAATGACCACAAGAATGTACTTATTGCCAGATTTTGACACTGGAACTGGAAATGGACCTGCTAAATCTAAAGCAATTTTTTCAAAAGGGGAACCTACGTTGTACTGTTGTAAATGGCCCTTTGTTTTAGCGTTTGGTCCTTTACTAGCGACACAGATATCACATTTTTGACACCATTCCTCTACATCCATTTTACAGTATACCCAATAAAATCTTTGGCGAATCTTGTCCAACGTTTTATTCATTCCTAGATGTCCCCCTGATACTCCGGAGTGCATTTGTTGGAGCACTTCTGGCACTTTTATTTTTGGAATAATTAATTGCAAAACATTGGTGGAACAAACAGTGCTTTCCCAAATTTTTCTAGAGATCCGTTCACAACCCTTGGAGAGTCCCATTGTGCCCAATACGATTTAGTAGCAGGACTCAATTCAGAAATCTCTTGCCAGTCAGGTTTTTTCCCTTCTTCCATCCATCTCAAAATCGGCCCTATATCATCATCTGTTAATTGTTCGTCTCGAATCACTTCATCTGACCAAGTCTTGTCAATTTGATACCGTACCTGAAAACACTGATTATTTCTTTCCTTCCCTTCCATGCGAATGCAATACTTACATTCATCATTGCACGGTCGTCGTGACAGTGCGTCAGCATTTTCGTGCTGTTCACCCTTCCGATGCTGAATTTCAAACTCGTATGATTGTAAAAGTTCGATCCACCTAGCCACTTGTTCTACTGGATTTTTAAAATTCAACAGCCGTTTCAAAGCAGCGTGATCCGTTCTCAACAAAAACTTTTGACCATATAAATACTTGTGAAAGTGCCTAATAGAATTAACAATTGCCAATAACTTACGTCTGGTGACGCAATAATTGCGCTCCGGTTTTGACAAAGTTCTGCTATAATAACCATTTCATTGCCGTCAACAATTTGACTGAGCACTGCTCTTATTCCTTCATTACTTGCATCTGTGTCTAATACAAAATCCTTTTCAGGGATTGGATACGACTGAACCGGCGTCAAACTCAAAGCTATCTTTAACTGTTCGAACGCTTGTTGACCCGACTCTGACCAATCAAACGGCGCACTCTTTTCTGTAAACTTAAATAATTTTTTTGCAATGCTGGAAAAATTGGCCACAAATTGTCGATAATATGTGCACAAACTAAGAAAACTGTAGCGAGTTATCTTTCTTCTTAACAAGTACTACAGGTGAACTCAATGGACTAGTGGATGGTTCAATAACTCCTTGTTTCTTCATCTTTTCCAGCATCGTTCTAGCTTCCTCCCACTTTGCCAGTGAAAGCCTTAGTGCCAGTTGACAAACGGGCTCTGTATTACCAGTTCGAATTCGGTGTTCAACGATCTTTGTTTTTCTATTGTCTTTTTTGTCAATAGCTATTATATCACAATACTCTTCAATCAGTTTTTTCGCTTTGACTTAGTCCATTGGTTTTAGTGAGGTTTTAGCGGCTTTAAGCAGTGCTTGAATTTGCGAGTACTTCATTATCTTTTTATTATTATTTTTACCAACCACGGTGTTACATGCCAATATGTGATCGACTGGGCTGCATACCACAATTTCATTACCTTTTGTTATTTGCTTGTCGCATTCTGTCACATCCATAACTCTGACTGGCACGTAGCTTCCTGACTCCGTTCGTACCAGTGTTTTTCAGATCATTAATCCATGTTTTTCAACTCCGTTCAGGGGCTCGATGAACCCAACAACTCTTGAGTTTTCTCATTCTCTATTTTTGCCAAAACCAAAAATTCCAACAGAGCAGGTACAATGATGCTCTTTGTTACCAATACTCGCTTTACCGAATTCGTTTCGCTTTTATAGAAAACAGGTATTTCCATATTTTCCTGTCTAAATGTTCTCATTTTTAAGTCCACTGCAAAGCCCTGAGTTCTCATAAAGTTAAGCCCAAGTGGGCATTCTTCCTCTATATCAGCAACCAGAAACTGGTGCTAAAAAGTCTTATTTCCCAGCATTATTTTAGTTTGAATTTTAACAACTACTGGAACAAGCTCTCCTGTTGCAGTCTTTAAACGGATGTGCTTTCCACTTTGTAAAGCCTCTCCTTTCGCCAGAGAAGGTTTTATGTTTGAACAAGAAGCTCTTGTATCAATAATAAACTTACAGTTTCTCATTCCTAATCTACCTCCCACAAATAAACTAGTTCCTTTTTCAAGAAGGGCAACTGGCACAACTCTGCAAGGCAAATTATCTTTTACCTTTAAAGAATCTGATTTTTTCTTGTTGGATTAGGTCTTTAAGGGTTTTCTTGTTTGACATCATTACGCCTACAGTGATTTTTTTTCTCCTGTTGCCCGCATCTAGACATCTGGAATCTACAGTCCCTCTGTAGATGTCCCAGCCCATCGCAATTCCAGCAACGCAGTGAGTTGTTATTCTTTTTCCAGCTAGGCCTTTCATCCATAGTTTTACGGCCTCGATCATCCAGGTCATCTTATTCGATGCCCACATTTTTTACCCGATGAGACCTATCAGATAATTTTTTCAGAGGCTTCATAATTCAAGGCAAATGCTAAAGCCTCACCGGGACCAGCTACTCGGGCGACCCTAAGAGCTTTTTGGGTTTCGGAGTTCTTCAAGGCCGCTATGAAACCATCCGCAATAATTGTATTTAGGACATTTCGAGGGCACAAGGGATATCCCAGATTGACGAGTCGTTCTATATCCGCTCCCAGCTGTTGCAAGTTTTCTTCGGGGTTCTGGCGTCGACTCTTGAGTTAAGCTTGAAAAATTTCTGGTGCGTGTTGATTACCGAATCTGCTCTCGAGAACCTTCACGACTGCATCGTAATCATCTTTATCTACAGTAAGCTTGAGAAGCTGTAAAGCTTCTCCCCTCAAAGAAAATACCAGATTTTCCGCCTTCTGCTGGCTGATTAACCAGTTATGTGTCCTGACAGCAATTTCAAATTGAGCTTTGTAGACGGACCATGATACAATGCCGTCAAAAACCGGGGTCTTGGCATGTTCAACAGAATGAATTCTTTCTTGGACTTGGCAACCATTCTGGACTTGTTTGACCATATTGTTCAATCTTGTTTCGATTTCTCCGACGTTCTCTTTCACCAGCTTCTCCAGTTCGTTCTCTGTTTTCAACTTCTGATAAACGAAGCCGATCGTCAATAATTAGTTCAACTCTTCGTTGCGCTGCTTTGTTCTCCTCCTGTGCTGCTCTGTTTACTTCCTGTGCTGCTATGCTTTCCTCTCTCATCAATGTGATCAATTCCATTAGGGTTTTGATTTCAAACGCAAAAGTAGCAGAGTCTTTTTCTTCACCTTCGAGAAATTGTTGCAGCCTTTTTTTTGTTAGTTCTTTTTGCCAACAGTAGATAAACCCCCAAGAAGAAGCTGCATTTTAAATCTGAGCATTTCAATTCTTCCAAAGTAATTACACCCATTTCCAAAAGTATCCTGCTTTTGACACCAGTTGTTATAATATTCAGGTTCTTTGAAAATGGCCCTTCATTTATTAGAAGAAATACACACTTAATCAAAAAAACTTGTGTCTTAGTAACTGTAATTAAGACTTTGATTGAAAATATGTAATCACTCAACTCTATATTTTTATGTCTTTCTTAGTTCATAAAGCCTTCTAAGGTTTATCAACTTTGATAGAAAATTATAAACCGTAGATATAAATATATATATATATATATATATATATATATATATATATATATATATATATATATATATATATATATATATATACACACACTAGTGGTTTTGCTCGTCCCAAAAGACGTATGTTTTAGGATAAACTCTGAATACATTTTTTCGATTAATATAAGTTTATTAATTATTTATTTATTTATTTATTCGTTTATTTGTTCATTCGTTCATTCGTTCGTTCGTTCGTTCGTTCGTTCGTTCGTTCGTTCGTTCGTTCGTTCGTTCGTTCGTTCGTTCGTTCGTTCGTTCGTTCGTTCGTTCGTTCGTTCGTTCGTTCGTTCGTTCGTTCGTTCGTTCGTTCGTTCGTTCGTTCGTTCGTTCGTTCGTTCGTTCGTTCGTTCGTTCGTTCGTTCGTTCGTTCGTTCGTTCGTTCGTTCGTTCGTTCGTTCGTTCGTTCGTTCGTTCGTTCGTTCGTTCGTTCGTTCGTTCGTTCGTTCGTTCGTTCGTTCGTTCGTTCGTTCGTTCGTTCGTTCGTTCGTTCGTTCGTTCGTTCGTTCGTTCGTTCGTTCGTTCGTTCGTTCGTTCGTTCGTTCGTTCGTTCCTTCCTTCCTTCCTTCCTTCCTTCCTTCCTTCCTTCCTTCCTTCCTTCCTTCCTTCCTTCCTTCCTTCCTTCCTTCCTTCCTTCCTTCCTTCATTCCTTCATTCCTTCGTTCCTTCGTTCGTTCATTCCTTCATTCCTTCATTCCTTCGTTCCTTCGTTCGTTCGTTCGTTCGTTCGTTCGTTCGTTCGTTCGTTCGTTCGTTCGTTCGTTCGTTCGTTCGTTCGTTCGTTCGTTCGTTCGTTCGTTCGTTCGTTCGTTCGTTCGTTCGTTCGTTCGTTCGTTCGTTCGTTCGTTCGTTCGTTCGTTCGTTCGTTCGTTCGTTCGTTCGTTCGTTCGTTCGTTCGTTCGTTCGTTCGTTCGTTCGTTCGTTCGTTCGTTCGTTCGTTCGTTCGTTCGTTCGTTCGTTCGTTCGTTCGTTCGTTCGTTCGTTCGTTCGTTCGTTCGTTCGTTCGTTCGTTCGTTCGTTCGTTCGTTCGTTCGTTCGTTCGTTCGTTCGTTCGTTCGTTCGTTCGTTCGTTCGTTCGTTCGTTCGTTCGTTCGTTCGTTCGTTCGTTCGTTCGTTCGTTCGTTCGTTCGTTCGTTCGTTCGTTCGTTCGTTCGTTCGTTCGTTCGTTCGTTCGTTCGTTCGTTCGTTCGTTCGTTCGT
>OZ022243.1:17272788-17280288 GCA_963978895.1 Erpobdella octoculata | reverse complement strand
TTTTATGATGTAAACATTTTCAGTCTTGAATTTTCAAACAAATAAAACAAATTTTATGTGTCATAGTGTGGATCTCCCAAACATCGCCATTAACAGCAATAAGCTAAAAGTAGTCAACCAGTTTACATACTTTGGTTCTACCATCACAAACAATTTATCACTCAATGTAGAGCTCAACAGTCTAATTGGAAAAGCATCAGCTGTTTTCACTAGGCTAGTTAGGAGGGTGTGGGAATAATAACATGCTGACACTAAGTACCAAGATCTCTGTTTACCGTGCTTGTGTGTTGAGCACTCTCCTTTATGCCGGTGAAACATGGATTCTGAATACAGCACAGTAGAAGAGGTTGAGTTCTTTTTATATGTTGGGGATAACGTGGAGAGCATGGTGCACAAACAACAAAGTGCTTGAACGTGCCCCAATTTCTAGCATGACCACAGTTCTCCGCCAGCGTCGGATCAGATGGTTAAGCCTTATGCATCGAATGGATGGTACACGCATCCCAAAAACATTCTTTATTCAGAATTCGCTACAGGTGTAAGATTACAATTACGTTTTAAAGATGTGTGCAAGCGTGACGTGAAGGCTTTGGACATTGATGTCCAAACGTGGAATTTTTTGCAGTGGATAGACTTCATAAAGTCACGCTCTAACAACTGAACTGAAAGCCTGGGAAGACAGGCTACGAATGATTGCAGTTGAAAGGCAGTTGCAGAAAAAATGGAAAAAGTCCTGGAGGTCGCTTCGCTGGAGCCAGTTTTTTGCAGGTGCTGACTGTGGCAGAACCAAAATTTATAAAATTATTTTTTGAAATATTCAGATTTGGAAGATGGCGAAAGCCAAAACGCGTAAGTTTGAAACTAAAATTAAATAATATTTTTTAAATGTTGACATGTTTTGGTCCTGTTGTAATGATTGTTGTAATGATAGTCAAAAGCACTTGTTTCTAAAATTCGAGAATGTTCCAGAATGTTGGTTTCTGGCAAATGGAGAATAGTATTTAATCGAGTTTGTGTGACAAAAAATTTATATATATATATATATATATATATATATATATATATATATATATATATATATATATATATATATATATATATATATCATAAAACATATATCTTCGATAGCTCTTAAATTAGCTAGTGACGGAATGTAAGCCGTACAACTTATATATACTATCGAGCATTGATTCGTACCCATTCATAGTCGAGTGTTGTGTTCAACATACCCCAACAAAACCGCTTAACAACCACTGTTTTTTGGCAGATGGTAAGGTAGTTGGCATGATGCGAGGCGGTGTTGCCGATCCGACAGTCGTGGGTTCGAGTCTGAAGCTGAGACATATATATATATATATATATATATATATATATATATATAATAAATATAAATATAGGCATACCTACGTATTGTATATATAAGTAAGTATAATAAATAAATATATAAGCATACGCACGAACTGCATTCACAGTCACACTTTGCGTTGTCAATGCGAATCCAAATAAGCAAATACTGGCAACACGCAGACACGAAGGTAGCAATCGGAGCGTGAATTGAAAAAAATGTCCGCTCACAAAACGTCTGACACGTATCGATCTCATATGACGTGAACACGACGTCACTGATGAGAAAAGAGCATGATGGTTGGCAAACTCCTCATTTAAATACGGTATGATATCTATGCTGTCATATCATTTATGCTTATATAACAACTAATCTTATATTTTTATTTCATTTACAGTTAAGCAATTAATATAATGTTTAGTAATAATTTCATACGAATCATTCTTAGTGTCATTTTTCCATCAATATCACGCTCACGCTCACGCTCACTATCACAATCCCCATCACAATCACAATCTCATCATCATCATCATTATCATCATCAACATTATCATCATCATCATCATCATCATCATCATCATCATCATCATCATCATCATCATCCTCATCATCATCATCATCATCGTCATCATCATCATCATCATCATCATCATCATCGTCATCATCATCATCATCATCATCATCATCATCATCATCATCATCATCATCATAATCATCATCGTCGTCGTCGTCGTCGTCGTCGTCATCGTGGTCGTCGTTATCATCATCGTCATATTCATCATCATCATGATAATCATTATCATTATCATCATAACAGTCAGAAACTGCTATGATTATGAGTTTCTGCTTCTGTTATGTGGTGGTAGTTTCTTTTCTTATATAAAAAATCAACTAAATAGAAAACAATTCTTTTCATTTTCTGAAAAGCCCTGCCGGTGGATACGACGTCATGGAGAATTCGCATTTATAATTCTTTGCATGTTTTCTTTTTTGTTTCATATACAGTGTGGAAAGGATTGGTAATTTCAGATACAAATGCTAGCTTATTTGTCACAATAAACTCATAAGGAATCTTTGAAAGTATAGAAAAATATGGATATTGAATTTGGGAAATTCATACAAACCAAATTCAAAAAGTAAAAAGACTATGAGAAAGCAACATTTCAAAATTAAATGTTTCTAAAATATTTTCATCCATAAGTAAATTTTTAAAAATCTAAATAATGATGCATTTCTATCGCGTCTATATCCAAAGTCAACTATAAACTGGTCGTGATGTATTACAAAATAAAACAGAACATAGCAAGGGCTCTTGAAAGTCAAAATATAGGTATTTAAGTAATGTTAAGCAGGAACGTCACTTCAGCAAAACCTTGGAGACATCAAGTTGAGTGAACCCTCACGTTCAATTGTTAATTATAATGCCTAACTTTTCCTTTCAAAAAAACTAATGACCCAGCCAATAGTAAGAACAATGTTTCCAAAATTTTATAAAAATTTCTTCATTTTTAAGAAAAACTGATGACAGACAGGGTAGTTGGAGGTAGGCCGTAGCCAAGAATTTTAAAGTGGGAGAGCCCTGAAATTTCGTTGTCTACATTAAATTGCAGATTCTAGCAATGCTCTCTACCTGCACCCTACAAATGATGTCCCTAATGTCAAGTAGGCTAAATGAATAGAAAATCTGGTGATCAAAGGTATGTGTATGGAACTCAACTCTGAAAATCGTCTGCTGTTTAAAAACTTACTTATAGAACTGGAGCTTGCTACGCATTATGTGTACTCATTGGTGTGTCCCATGCGTGCTATGGTCAAAGAATGGGTAAACTTCTAACTTCAAACCTGTTCGCTAACGAATTTTTTCCAGCCTCACTGGCTAGAATAGTGCACTGGATCTTCTTGAACAGTTTATTGGTCACGTCACAAATGCAGCTTTAGCATTTGAATTAATGCAACAAAGAACACACACACACACACACACATATATATATATATATATATATATATATATATATATATATATATATATATATATATATATATATATATATATATATATATATATATATATATATATATATATATATATAAAAGAACATGTCCTGACTGACTGACTGACTGATAATCAACGCCGAGCTCAAACGCCTCATCCTAGGAACGTGAAATTTGAAACTTATATTACTTTTATTGCGTAAGCATCCACTAAGAAAGAATTTTTAAAAATTTTGCTCCTGAGGGGAAGAAACTGGAAAACAAACTTTTTTCTAAAACAATGTATATCTCGAAAACCAAAAATGAGGAGATTTTGAAATTTGGTATATGGATTCTTCTTGAAAAATAAAATGATACGTGTTTTACCATTTTTTGAAAATTCGGTTTCACGGGCCTCAAATGTAGGTTGGAAAATTGGGTTATTTGGTTTTTAAAGTAGCTGCTACTCAAAAACTGTGAATGCTACAAGAGTAAAAATTAGTATTTAGTTTCTACTCCAAAAAAAATGAATTACATGTTTTAGCATTTTTTGAAAATTTGATTTCCAGGACTTCAAATGTGGGGTCAAAATAAGGGTTACTTGATTTTAAAACAACTGCTACTCAACAACTGCAAGCATTACAGATGTAAAACTTAGTATTTTGAGGTTTTGTGCCGGTTAAAAGTAGCTGAGTCCAGTTTATCACCGGTCGGGCCAAGCCGTTATTTTAGGGTCTTCTTACGGGCCAGGCTAAACCTTAAATCAAGGTGGTACATGCCGAGGTTTTTCACTAAGCATATAGACATTTTTAGTGATTTTAGGGTCTTCAGACGGGCGGGCCAAACCTGAAGTCAAGGTGGGACGAGCCGAAATTTTTCATCAAGTTTATTGAATTTCTATGCCTGTAAAAACGGGCTGGGCCCAAATTAGACGGGCCGTGCCGGGCCATAAATTTTGGTTTTGAAACGGGCTGGGCCCAAATTAGACGGGCCGTGCCGGGCCATAAATTTTGGTTTTGAAACGGGCTGGGCCAAGTTGTCGACGGGCCGAGCCGACACCTATGGATGCACGGTTCAAATTCTCTAATTTCATGCGAGCGAAGCCGCTACGGGCACTGCAAGTAATCTATATTATAGCAGCCCACGTCACTCACTCACTCACTCACTCACTCACTCACTCACTCACTCACTCACTCACTCACTCACTCACTCACTCACTCACTCACTCACTCACTCACTCACTCACTCACTCACTCACTCACTCACTCACTCACTCACTCACTCACTCACTCACTCACTCACTCACTCACTCACTCACTCACTCACTCACTCACTCACTCACTCACTCACTCACTCACTCACTCACTCACTCACTCACTCACTCACTCACTCACTCACTCACTCACTCACTCACTCACTCACTCACTCACTCACTCACTCACTCACTCACTCACTCACTCACTCACTCACTCACTCACTCACTCACTCACTCACTCACTCACTCACTCACTCACTCACTCACTCACTCACTCACTCACTCACTCACTCACTCACTCACTCACTCACTCACTCACTCACTCACTCACTCACTCACTCACTCACTCACTCACTCACTCACTCACTCACTCACTCATTCACTCACTCACTCACTCACCCACTGATTCTGTCACGCTTACGTAATTAGTCGTATAGATGATACAAAGATATCTTGATATAACAACTGGATCCACAACCTACTCTAGTAGGCCTAGACAGTTCAGCCAATTACTTCATAGTTACATCATAATTTGTAGAAGTATGATATAACTAATATGCTTTTGTAGTTTGTTACATATATTTATAATGATATAATAAGAGATAAAACATTAGGCCTACTAGAGAAGGTTGTGGATCCAGTTGTTATATCAAGATATCCTTGGATGGTATCAATGTGCACGTAAGAATTTATGGCGCGCAGGCGTGTAATAAAAATTATTATGCAATTGTACCTATCTCAGTCTCAGTCCTAGAGATCAAAAAAAGTGGCGCTGCAGTCGAAAAATCTATATATATAAAAGAACATGTCCCGACTGACTGACGGATAATCAACGCCGAGCTCAAACGCCTCATCCTAGAAACGTGAAATTTAGATCTTATATTACTTTTATTGCGTAAGCATCCATTAATAAAGGATTTTCAAAAATTTTGCTCCTGAGGGGAAGAAACTGGAAAACAACCATTTTTTCTAAAACAATGTATATCTCGAAAACCAGAAGAGAGGAGATTTTGAAATTTGGTATATAGATTTTTCATGAAAAATAAAAAGATACGTGTTTCACCATTTTTTGAAAATTCGGTTTCCCGGACCTCAAATGTGGGTTGGAAATTGGGTTATTTGGCTTTTAAAGTAGCTGCTACTCAAAAACTGTGAATGCTACAAGAGTAAAAATTAGTATTTAGTTTCTATTCCAAAAATAATAAAATACGTGTTTTAGCATTTTTTTAAAATTTGGTTTCTAGGACTTCAAATGTGGGGTGGAATCTAGTTTTATTTGTTTTTTAAAGTAACTGCTACTCAAAAACTGTAAATACCACAGATGTAAAAATTAATATTTAGTTTCTATTCTAAAAATAAATATATACGTGTTTCACCATTTTTTACAAATTTGGTTTCTAGGACTTTAAATGTCGGGTGGAAAATAAGGTTATTTTGTTTTTTAAGTAACTGCTGCTCAAAAACTGTAAATGCAACAATAGTAAAAATCATTATTTAGTTTCTAATCTAAAAATAATGATATACGTGTTTCACCATTTTTTACAAATTTGGTTTCCAGGACTTTAAATGTGGGGTGGAAAATAGGATTACTCGGTTTTTAAAGTAACTGCTACTCAAAAACTGTGAATGGTACAGATGTAAAAATTAGTAATTTAGATTTAGCGTACGCCTTATCAAGACAAGTCTTGCTCAAGGCGAGATAGGGAGGGTACTAGCAAAGGCAGCCATTTATAGGCGCCTACCCCTTTAGCAAATGCGAGTGAACTCCTTGCTTAAGGAAGTTACGCTGGTGACGCGGCGATGTTTGAACTGCCGACAGGCGAACGTTCTACCGCTCTGCCACCAGTGCCTCAATAAATTAGGGTATTCAGACGGGCCGGGCCAAACCTGAAGTCAAGGTGGGACGGGCTAAAAGTTTTTCATCAAGTATATTGAATTTCCATGCCTGTAAAAACGGGCCGGGCTCAAATTAGACGGGCGTGCCGGGCCAGGAATTTTGGTTTTGAAACGGGCTGGGCCAAGTTGTCGACGGGCCAAGCCGACACCTATGGATGCATGGTTCAAATTTTCTAATTTTTCACCATTTTTAAAAACTTTGGTTTCCATGACTTCAAATGTGGGGTCAAAATAAGGGTTATTTGATTTTAAAATAACTGCTACTCAACAACTGCAAGCATTACAGATGTAAAACTTAGTATTTTGAGGTTTTGTGCCGGTTAAAAGTAGCTGAGTCCAGTTTATCACCGGTCGGGCCAACCCGTTATTTTAGGGTCTTCCTACGGGCCAGGCTAAACCTTAAATCAAGGTGGTACGGGCCGAGGTTTTTCACTAAGCATATTGACATTTTTAGTGATTTTAGGGTATTCAGACGGGCCGGGCCAAACCTGAAGTCAAGGTGGGACGGGCTAAAAGTTTTTCATCAAGTATATTGAATTTCCATGCCTGTAAAAACGGGCCGGGCTCAAATTAGACGGGTGTGCCGGGCCAGGAATTTTGGTTTTGAAACGGGCTGGGCCAAGTTGTCGACGGGCCAAGCCGACACCTATGGATGCATGGTTCAAATTTTCTAATTTCATGCGAGCGAAGCCGCTACGGGCACTGCTAGTATATTTATATATTAGGGCTGTACCGGTATGATTTTTTTTCTGCCGGTACCGGTATTTCCGAGCCAAAAACCGGTACAACCGGTACCGCAATAATGTCAAAAGCCTGAAAATGGCTAGAAATAGTGTTTGGAAGTGCTTTAGTGTTACCGTCCGTCGTCGGTCGCCAGCTTGGACGCTAAAACTAAACTAAACTAAACTACAATTAGTCATGGTTCAGTTAGCAAAGCAAAACGGTGCCAGACCGTTAGTGCTATGTTATTGTTAAGAACAGTGTTCCGTAATGGAAGTGTAGCAAACAATGGGCATGCAGGTATATTGCACTG
>OZ022243.1:17207788-17265288 GCA_963978895.1 Erpobdella octoculata | reverse complement strand
AGTGTGGATTTTGCAATTTGTTTTAGTGCCAAGACTGCTTTGGCCTCTGACAGTCTATGAAATTGGTCTGCAAGTTGTGGAGAAACTAGAAAGAAAGATAGCTCGTTTTACACGTCAATGGTTGGGTCTGCCTCCGGGATTGACGTCTGTGGCTCTCTACGGCAAAACAGCCAAGCTGAGACTTCCATTGCGGTCTTTTGTTGAAGATTTCAAGATAAGCAAACTGAGAACTCAGATGATGCTCGATAATTCAACGGATCAGAGAGTCGCTGAGGTAAAACCAACTCTAATCTCAGGAACCAAATGGAATGCTAGAGTTGAAATAGAGAATGCCACGGTTTCTCTCCAGTGGACTGAAAGGACCGGAGCAGTTCAGTTGGGGCGGCATGGTGTTGGATGGAACCACCATCTCTGGTGGTCCAAGGCAAACGCTCAAGAAAGATCAGACTTGATTGTTCAGGACAGAAAGCAAGCGATAGAAAGCGAGAGAGTTGTGAAAAGCGCACAATTGTCACAGCAAGGCGACTGGACCAGATGGGAGGAGTCAGTTCAGCGGTCTCTGTCATGGGAAGATATATGGCGCTATGCTCCAGTGCGGCTATCGTTCCTCATTAGATCGATGTATGATCAGCTGCCAACAGCCAGCAATTTAAAGAAATGGAAATTAATTGAGAACGACGAGTGTCAGCTCTGCGGTCGGTCGCAGTCATTGATTCATATTCTTTCCTCCTGCTCCTATTCCCTTTCTCATGGTAGATATACGTGGCGCCACAACCTTGTTCTCCAAAAGCTGCTGGGATTTGTAAAAGAGGCCTGCCGAAAAGCCAACTCAATGGAGGTGAAACCTAGGAGGAGGATTTATTTTTTGAGAGAGGGATTGCCGCAGCTAAATCGCCCAAAGAGAACCCTCACGGAAGGAGAGAATGTTTTTCATGCGGCGAACGACTGGAGGGTCTCTGCCGATCTGAAAACGGAAAAGTGCTTCCCAGTTTCAATAAAGGAAAGTGGAAAAAGGCCAGACATAGTTGTTTTTTCGAGTCTGGCCAAGACATTTCTTCTCATCGAGTTGACAGTGCCTTGGGAAAGCAACATGGAGGCCAGTAACATCATGAAATTAGAAAAATACAGAGAATTGGTGTTGGATTTGGAAGCAAATGGCTCAAGAGCTGAGCTTTTTGCGGTTGAAGTCGGAGCACGCGGTTTGGTTGGTAAATCTTTGCTAAAGTTGCTGCGGGCCCTGGGAATGTCTAACAGAGAGCGGACCCGTGCAATTAAACAGATTTCTGAAGCAGCAGAATCGGCTTCATTCTGGATTTGGTCTCAAAGAGAGAAAAAAGAAGAGTTTCCAAATAGAATTTTAGAAGCCGCTCTCTCCGCTCCGCAAGAATAGAATTGCTTCGTCTTTGTTTACGTGGCGATATTAAGTACCGCTACGAAAGCGAAGCCGTTATGTCGTCGAAGGTTTTCTCACTTGAATAGTCTGAATTTCTTTAACGTCGCGAGTTTATTTGCATGATAACTATCTGCCACGATACAAGGAATGATAGAAATTTGATGTCGGAAAGAACAAAGACATTTTCTGCCGGAGGACGTTCGTCCGTCGAACGTGGCTCGCCCCCCTTAGAACGTCAAGAAATTAAAGAGCCGAAACGTTTGCTCGAGGGGGGGTTTTCTTCTGATGACCTCCACAGAAAAGCTCTTCAGGAGTGCACACACACACACATACATACATACATACATACATACATACATACATACATACATACATACATACATACATACATACATACATACATACATACATGCATACATACATACATAAATACATACATACATACATACATACATACATACATACATACATACATACATACATACATACATACATACATACATACATACATACACACACATACATACTTTAAATGAGCATTTAGTGCCGAAATATTGTAAAAAACATATACATACACATACAAACATACATAAACACACACATAGACACACATAAATGCACATACACATACATACATACACACATACATACGCACATATATATATATATATATATATATATATATATATATATATATATATATATATATATATATATATATATAATATATATATATATATATATATATATATATATATATATATATATATATTTATATATATATATATATATATAGTTCCCGCTCGCTCACCCGCACCGCTCCGCTCATTTTGTGACGGATTTCAAAAAATTTTCTTCGTTATTTGATTCCCTTTGACTCTCAAGGTTGTGTGAAGATTCCATTACGATCGGATGAATGGTGTAGCAATGCATGAATAAAATATATATATATATATATATATATATATATATATATATATATATATATATATATATATATATATATATATATATATATATATATATATATATATATATATATATATATATATATATATATATATATATATATATATATATATATATATATATATATATATATATATATATATATATATATATATATATATACATACAAACATTCATTTTATATATATATACTAGCAGTGCCCGTAGCGGCTTCGCTCGCTTGAAATTAGAGAGTTTGAACCGAGAGTAGAGATCATTTTTTTAGGTCTCGGCTCGGCCCGTCGACAAATTAGCCCAGCCCGTTTTAAAATCCCAAACTCCTGGCCCGGCACAGCCCGTCTGAATTAGTTCTATATACTTGATGAAAAACTTCGGCCCGTCCCACCTTGACCTCAGGTTTGGCCCGGCCAAACTGAAGACCCTAAAATCACTAAAATATCTATATACTTGGTGAAAAACCTCGGCCCGTCCCATTTTGATTTAAGGTTTGGCCTGGCCCGTGTGAAGACTCTAAAATAACGGCTTGGCCCGGCCGATGATAAACTGGACTTAGCTACTTTTAACCGGCACAAAACTTCAAAATACTAATACAAAATACAGTTTGTGAGTAGCAGTTATTTTGAAATCAAATAACCCTTATTTCCACCCCACATTTGAGGTCCTGGAAACCAAATTTTCAAAAAATGCTAAAACACGTATTTCATTATTTTTGGAGTAGAAACTAAATACTTATTTTTACTTCTGTAGCATTAACAGTTTTTGAGTAGCAGCTACTTCAAAAACCAAATAACCCAAAAAATGATGAAACACGTATATCTTTTTTTTTAGTAGATACTAAGTATTAATTTTTACATCTGTGGCAATTACAGTTGTTGAGTAGCAGTTACTTTAAAAACTAAATAACCCTATTTTCCACCCAACATTTGAAGTCCTGGAAACCAAATTTTCAAAAAATTGTGAAACCCGTATATCATTATTTTTAGAGTAGAAACTAAATACTAATTTTTACTTTTGTAGCATTAACAGTTTTTGAGTAGAAGCTACTTTAAAAACCAAATAAATAATACAATTTTCCAACCCACATTTGAGGTCCGGGAAACCAAATTTGTAAAAAATGGTGAAACACGTATATCTTTTTAGAAAAGGAACTAAATAATAATTTTTACATCTTTGGTATTTACTGTTTTTGAGTAGCAGTTACTATAAAAGACAATTAGCCCTATTTCCCACCCCACATTTGAAGTCCTGGAAACCAAATTTTCAAAAAATGTTAAAACACGTATTTCATTATTTTTGAAGTAGAAACTAAATACTAATTTTTACTTCTGTAGCATTAACAGTTTTTGAGTAGAAGCTACTTTAAAAACCAAATAACCCAATTTTCCAACCCACATTTGAGGTCCGGGAAACCGTATTTTCAAAAAATGGTGAAACACGTATCTTTTTATTTTTCAAAAAGAATCTATACACCAAATTTCAAAATCTCCTCATTTTTGGTTTTCGAGATATACATTGTTTTAGAAAAAAGTTTGTTTTCCACTTTTTTCCCCTCAGGAGCAAAATGTTCAAAAATCCTTTCTTATCGGATGTTTACGCTATAAAAGTAATATAAGTTCCAAATTTCACGTTCCTAGGATGAGGCGTTTGAGCTCGGCGTTGATTATCAGTCAGTCAGTCAGTCAGTCAGGACATGTTCTTTTATAAATATAGATATATATATATATATATATATATTTGATTTCTAGCCATCATTTTTTGGTGATGGTCGGTGGCTCAGTTGGTAAGAGCGCTTGCATTTAGGCGAGGCGGTGTTGCCGTAGACACGTGGGTTCGATTCATAGTAGATTCTTATATATATATATATATATATATATATATATATATATATATATATATATATATATATATATATATATATATATATATATATATATATATATATATATATATATATATATATATATATATATATATATATATATATATATATATATATATATATATACATATATTAAAATATATATTTTATTATATTGTTATATATATATATATTATATTTTACGATTAAAATTGTCAATCTAAATCAATGGAGCTATTAATCTTCATCTCGAAATTTCTATAAGAAGCTGAAAATACACTCAAAATAATGTGAGATGGTGACGTACATGCACAGTTATGTATTAGAGTACTGCACGGGTTGGGCCGTGTTTTTTAGGGTTTCCAACGGACCGGTAAATCAGCGCTGGCATAACGATAAACTTCCAATCCAGATTTTGTGAATCATATAAAAAAACTTGGTCTGCTTAATGACGTAGGCATAGATATCTATAGAAGCAATGTGTATGTATGATGGAAATGTTGATCTGCGTTGAAATGTCTAGCTTGCATTTGCATTAATTTTTTAACGCGTTTTGTCGCTGTAACTATGATAACCTTAGTTTATATAAAAAATGATTTGCTTAAAATCGCAAAAATTAAATATATCAAGTTGTTTAAATTCAATATCTGTATTTTTTTTAAATACGTGTTTTACCATTGTTTGAAATTTTGGTTTCCGTGATGGTTTCTGGTCTGCAACTGGGGTTATCAACAAATTGTTTCAACCTATTTCTGATGTTATCACCGAGACAGAACAGAACACAAATTTTATATCTGTTGCTCCAGTTGCAATATTGACAACCTCGCGGGTATTTTATTCAACGGGAAAGAGGTACCTTAAATTTATAGTATTACCCCTTTCTTAATCTTGTTTGCCCGAACAGCTTAGTCGTCTACGGTATATATGAGAAGAATATATAGAGCATTTATCTTTACTCGCAAACTGCAAATGACATATTCTTTTCTTTCTGCAGTGGGACTTTTCTACTTCTTCTGGAGTCTATGTGAATTTTCAATTTTGCGTTGCGGGTTGGAAAACCACGTTAAATCGTATCCTCCAAGTTTCTTCACATTTGACTGTCGATGACAGGAAGCCCTTTTTTGGCTTTTTACGGCCACCTGCAAATGAGCCCGCAACGGTATATTAAATTTGCTCTTTGAATTTCTAATGTTTTTCAAACCCCAATAAATCATCACGAAAAACTGTCCAACAACATCAAGTATCAGCTCCGTTCTTTTGTTCTGCCACTGAGATACAAGTCCTTGATTAAACCCCATCTATTCACAACCTTTTCTGAGTTGTCAGAAGTTTCATTGGCATCAGTAGAAAATTTTTTTAAACACTTTAGACCTAGACAAAACAGCTATCTCAATACTTACGCCTCAGTATCTATCAGCAGCATAAAACTTATCAATGCGTACAGCAACATCTGAAGTAGAAACAACCTTAACCGATTCAATTGCAGCAGCCTTATCAAATCAAATTTATTTAACGCCAATGTCATATACTCTAAGGGATTCAAATCACTTGCCTCACCTTGAGTCTCGGTTCATTTTCTTGAAAGCTGTTTTTCTCTCAAAGAGTCTGTGGAGTCTCAAATCTGTGTTTTCTGGATCAAAACCATTAACTTTTTTGCCGTTGGAGGCGGTCCACGAGCTCGGGCTGTCCCTTTTACTGTACTGCTTTCGTTTTATTAGCTATTGCTTCAGTTCAGTAACGGTAAGTTTTTCAAATAATTTCCAAACCATTTTTTAATATTCCTTTTCTGACACATTGTTGTAATATTGACAACAGCATTAGGGTTTTTTGGAATAGTTTTAAAATTTATTGGACACCAGAAAACACTAATCTAGATTATGTAAGAGTTATTACCTGTAATAGAAACTCGTCCAAATAAACATTTTTGTAATCTGATAATAATAGTTAATAATAATTATTTTAAAACCTATTAACTCTGTCTGAATACTATTTTCTCCAAGCCCCTTCTGTCAAATTATTAATTATTTTCAATATTTTGCATCATTGTAAACCCACACGCAAGCTTTTCGATGACAATATTTTAATACTTTGTAAAATAAAAGAATTTTGCAGGTTTGAAGTTCAGAGAAGCCTTGTACATTAAATCACGATTTCCTTTTATCAATAAACAGTTCGATATTTTTTCATTATTAGGGCTTTTTGACTCTTCTTCGGTTCATCTAGGCCGGGATCATGCACTTGCTGTGGATGCGTTTGTTACCAACTGTTGAGACTGTCATCCTGGTTGGAATGGATTTGAGCGGAGCAGGCCAGCTTGTTTCTACCAATTAGTCGGAAACCCGACTAGTCGCCGCCCGTTTAGTTGCCTCCCAATTAGTCGATATAGTTCAAAAACAGAATTTCTATGATATGTTTATTGGAAGCAACAGCAATAACATTTTTTATAAAAAATGTCCATTGACTAATATAAAAGATCCAAAAGTACGTAATCAGTCAAAATAGTAAACCCACTTGTTTTAATTGTCAAATAGGTCCTCGTTCTTATTAAAAAAAACTTAAGATTATGCATGATCTGAAAGGAGCCGGTTACGTAGCTTGCTTATAAGACCTCAGTGCCCGAAAAAAATCGTTCTGATTGCACCGAAGCTGCAGGAATGCATACAAACTTCCGAAAAGCTGAGCTGTTTTAGGAAAAAATTTCATGTTTTTTTGGGAAAAAGAAAGCGACCGGGAACTGGAGAGCCAGCTGGGGCGGGAAAGCGACCGGGAGCTGGAGAGCAAGTGGGGAAGGAAACGTGAGCGAGAGAGAAAAACGACAGAAAAACCTTTAAAAACCCCGGGAAACGTCAGATACCCCGATAGTTTAATTATAAAAACAAGGACCTATTTAGATGTAAATTTTCTATATTTCGATAAAAACTTAAGAAAAGTGTACTGAAGACTTTTTCGAACAACAAAATAAGAGAATCTCAGTGACCAGTTTAAATTCTTTCATGAACAATAGCTCAGCTTAACAACAAACTTAAAACTCTTTTCAGTGCAACTTTTCTCCGTTTTAACTGTAGTACTGGATAAGAAGATATTATTACAATCATTTAATTTCTGATAAGTTTTGACGATTGGGTGGATGGATGGACAAATAGACGGATGAATAGATGGACGGATTGATGGATGGACGAACTAAAGACTATCTATCCAGATATGAAGAATGTTTCGTATTCAAATTATTATTTTAATGTTTTAAGGAGACAATTTATTTGATTTTATTGAAAATTTAGCAGAAGCAACTTTAAAGGTTAAAAATGGCAATGGAATTTTAATGTTTTATACTGAATGTCAAAAAAATGTTTTTATCAACTTTAAATTTATTTTTGTGTTTTTTCCACGAAACTAATTTTTATTGTTTTGAAATTTATTGGCGTAATTTCAATATTAAACAATCTGAATAAGCATATCAGTATTTCTTAAGTTTAAATTTATTTATAACTGAATTGATCCAATTCATTGTTAATCTTAAATTTTTTGTAAATAGTTTATTTACGATAATCAACTTACAACAGTGCCTTGGTAAATTGTTTGTACAATTTGTTTTATTTTAGTTGATTTAGTACTATATCGGGCTTTATATTATTAAACTATTTATACTGTTAGTATTATGTTTTATATAGCAATTCTCCTATAAGTATTATATAATCAAAATTTGTATAAAACATTGCAAGAAAAATAATTTATTTTAATGTATGCACAGAAAAATGTCAAAAACATTAAATATGAATGTCGTATCGTGATCGTATAATCGTTTATTAGAAAAAAAATTGTCAAACCGCATATTTTTTGTAATTATTCGCTTTGTATTCTGCACAACTTTGATGATATATAAATACAAAAACCTCAAATAAATAACACTGGAATGCATATTATATTTTATTTACTTATTTTGTTGAACTTTTAAGTGAAAGATAAAAGTTAGAAATATCTTTAAATCTTTTCTAACGTCATATCAATTTCCAATTCAAAGAAACAATTAAACTAACGGAATTCATTAACTGCTATCAAGTGATCAATGAAAAGGTATTTGTAAAATAATGAAGTTAAATTAGATTACTTCACAGTAATTGATTCAAATAATCTAATTATTTTTTTGACTTTGTTTCATACGAATAGAAATATCTCATAACGACATTAACACACGACAGAAACCCCACAAAGAACGGAAAAAACATAATTTCCTTAAAAAGTTAAACTTTACTTTTGAATAAAAAAACATAACAAATGTATTCAATATTGTTTCAAACACATGTGGCTGCTTTCTTATTTACTAGCAGAAACATAAATATATTAAAGCCACGTGACGAATGTGTTAAACATGAAGGAAGGCACCGACATGTGTGTGTGTGGGGGGTGGGTGGGTGTGGGTGTGTGTGAAGGAGGGAATTGTGGTCTGCTTGAATAATTCAATAATCTCACTACGCGAGTGGACCCAGATTGCATTTGTTGGTTTATACTTTCATGGCTATGAATTCATCTGCATTATTTCTAACCTCGCACGCAAGATGTGCTCATTCGATTGTGTTCCTCAAGTAATTTGGTATAATTTCTTTTATTATTGTTTGTCTTTGTATTCTTTTTTTTATTCATGTTGATATTTCATATATATATATATATATATACATATATATATATATATATATATATATATATATATATATATATATATATATATATATATATATATATATATATATATATATATATATATATATATATATATATATATATATATATATATATATATATATATACACTGAGCAGCGTAAAGACATAACGACGATAACGCAACGATTGATTGGTTGGCATGTTTTGAAGGCACGAAAACATCAACTAAACAATAAATCAGACCCAGTAATTCGGCACACCCAGATAAGCAGGCAACACCACTTAATCGTAGTAATTCGACTTCCTTTTCTTCTTTCTCTTCTTTTTCTTCTTCTGGCTCGACGTCTTCCTTATCAGCTTTGCGATGCATTTGTATAAAAATGACTGACGTATTTCCGATATATAGCTGGAACGATCAAAATTTCCCTGGAAAATAACAAATCCACACGTGATTATGATTACCTGATTCATGACGTCAGAGCTAGAAATCAAAAACAAGTTATGCAGTGATGATAGAAATTGTGCGTCCCTGCAACACGACGACACAAGAACACAAGTATCCATCCATCCATCCATCCAATGGGAAGCTCGTTAGACTTCCTTCCTCACAAAGTGTTTCATCTCTCATCTACTCGTTCTTCCTTTTTTTATGAATGAAATTAAATCGACCACTCATAACATGGCAGTTGATTGATTGCAGTTCAAAGTTATCCATCACATACACGCACGCTCCATAAGACAATAAAACTGCCTATAAAACGATGAAATAGCACTCATTAAAATCACATTCCTTCTTTACGTGAACTGCTATTTTTATTCGACTTCAAATCAAAACCATTTAGAAATACCACACGAATTGAAATGGCGCGTCAACTGACTGAAACATGTTGGTCATGTGAAGTCGTAACTTGTCGTTAAGTACATGCTCGATGAAATCTTTGTTTATGCGGCTTGCCAATTACGCTGTTGCCATGACAACTTCTTTTTTAAATACAGGATGTGCTAACAATGCCAATCTAAACATTGTCAACAATATTTTGTTTACAATTTCTGTTTTTAAAGATTGCAATAAATTGCTTCAAATGTATTTTTTTAAATCACAGTTGTTCAATCAAACATAATTTAATAAACCAATTACTCAATTAGGCGTTTTTTGCCCTTAATAAATTATTTATGAATTTCAGTAAATTTTGAGTCTTTGACTTCAACTATTTTTACCC
Organism: Erpobdella octoculata; assembly: GCA_963978895.1. Classification (NCBI taxonomy): domain Eukaryota; kingdom Metazoa; phylum Annelida; class Clitellata; order Hirudinida; family Erpobdellidae; genus Erpobdella; species Erpobdella octoculata. Next base: position 17,255,192 of record OZ022243.1, on the reverse strand, counting down.
AAACTTTTGTTTCCTAAGTTATTGTTGAAACGTATATTGTTTATACATTTATTTTAATATTTAACCTAAACCAATTCAATATTTGATTTAATAATTGTTACTTTATTATGCGACTTTAATTTGATGCAAAGAAAGGTGTTGGGAAAAAAGTAAAATAAGGAAATAATGGACATAATCGTAGGCATCGTCACAGCTTGAGTAAAAAAAATTATTGATTAAACCTTCCATTAAAAGTTTTTTTTTTACTTTTTCATTCGTTTACGCAGAACTCGTATGATAACGTCAAAGTCATGACCATATATATAGAATAAATATATTGGAGATGAGCAGGTTTTGAGTGAGATGCCAAGATGGCCTCCGAAAAAACGATTTAGAGTCTTTTGGTCCCATGAATATTCCTTATTTGTATTAATCTATTTTTTTACGACAGCTGAGACTAAACTCCGGTTTGTAAGAAACAGAAACGTCGATTTCTTATAGCTTAAAGTAGTTGATATGAGCTTTATTTTAATTTAACGCGGTAACAGGACGTTTCGCCCCCTGGACGATTCGCACCCTGGACGATTCGCACCCTCCCTAGACGATTCGCCCCCTGGTTGATTCGCACTCTGGACGGTTCGCCCTCTGGTCGATTCGCACCCTGGACGATTCGCCCCCTGGTCGATTCGCACTCTGGACGTTTCGCCCCCTGGTCGATTCGCCCTCTGGACGATTCGCCCCCTGGTCGATTCGCACTCTGGACGATTCGCCCCCTGGACCATTCGCCCTCTGGTTGACTGTTTACTAGATTTAAATATTTTTTTTATTATTTCTACCACGTTTTTCTTGACCTATATATATATTCAAAAAAGCGTTCTATCCTATTTAAAAATGGCAGATGGTTAGTTTGAGTAAACGGTTCCTCACGTTTTAAGTTTTAACAAAATATGGCTTGTTTGTTATACGAATGTCCATAATTAATGCATGACTCCATCAAGACATTTCTCACATAGCCCAGAGAAAAATTATTTTCTTCTTTTGGTTAACAAAAATGTGCTATTTTAAAGAGTTTTGTTTATTTATATTTGTATGTACGTTATTTAAAGTTTCAAAAATAAATTATGGAACATATTTGCATTAAATTTTTTCTGTGTATTTTGTTTGAATGATTCATTATTTTAAACTATAGAAATTACGATGAAGTAGACTGATGAAAAAGTGCTTAAATTGATCAGTCTTTTCAAAGAAAATCGGAATCCTTATGACATAATAAAAAGTTCGTTATATTATAAGCCAGTAAAAAAGCGGCTTGCAGTTAAAACAATTGCATAAAGCGTCGGAAGTGCTGCTAGTGTGCTGCGAAGTATTTTATGCTAATTATAAATGGTAAATTAGACTACCTGCCACTGTTTTGTTTCATTATAATACGTTTGAAGTTTTGGACTTTTCTTCACGTAACCGCCACCTTTTGGATGGCACACGCGCTTAAATAGCCGTGCCAGGCGTGGTAAGTTGGATTTGTACCAACTGGCGCCGCTACTCTTCAACGAAGCGGCATATGTTACCTTGCAAGTCAACCTGATATCCGAGAAAAGACTTCGCAGGTACCAAAGGACGACCTATGCCAGACTGCAGTAAAAATTATCCGACGTGTGGGAGAAGTATGCGGAACATGAAATAACAATTTCTAAACTTCTGCGTGCCCGTGCGCACATATATGGGCCAGGCGGAAAATGATCAATAAAATTTACGACAAAAATGCAGTGTCTATCATTTGTTAATCTGTTTTCAAACATCATTATATACTTATTATAAAGTGAGATAACGATTCGTGGCTTAGTCATTACTAACGCTACGTTAAACAATGTCAAACCTCATAAAATTGAGTTCCACTTAAAAGATTTGTAAATAAAAAAAACCTTTAAACCATAGGCGTAGAGTTCGGGAAGGGGTCATCAAGAAATCGCAAAAGAAATTGAAATTGATATTAACATTTTGAAAAGAACATTAATAGCACTTTTGAAGAAGTACCTTCTTAACTTTCCTTCCCTGTATGAGAACTACTTCCATAGTAAAACTAACAATAAAATAATATTTAAGCAAGTTAAGATAACGTGGTAGAAATGATAAAAAAAATTATATTTAACTGTAATAAACCGTCAAACACGAAGGGAGCGAATTGTCCAGAATGCGAATCGACCAGGGGGCGAATCGTCCATGGTGCGAATTGACAAGGGGGCGAACCGTCCAGGGTGCGAACGGACCAGGGGGCGAACCGTCCAGGGTGCGAATCGACCAGGGGGCGAACCGTCCAGAGTGCGAATCGACCAGGGGGCGAACCGTCCAGAGTGCGAATCGACCAGGGGGCGAAACGTCTAGGGAGGGGGCGAACCGTCCAGGGTGCGAACCGTCCAGGGGGCGAATCGTCTGGAAACCTTTAACGCGATATACAACATAAAAAATATACAATTCTAATTTACCGATAACATAGGCGACGTTAAATAGACCAGATAGATATATATATAGACCATCGAACTAGAGACTACGCAAACAAAATTCAATGTCAACTGAAATTTAAAAAAAAAATTTGGTAATTTTTATAAAGTTAAAAATTTATTTTGTACATAAAAAATTTTTTTTTCTATTAAAAAATATTTGATTAAGTTACTATACGGTTGTAACTCTAAGTTCTTCGTTTCGGATCTCCGGTCTACTAGGCTGCCTTGCTAAAAGCCTTCCTAAACAACAGGCGGGCCGATATATTTATTCTATATATATGGTCATGACATGATCTGTCATATTATTATTATTATTATTATTATTATTATTATTATTATTATTATTATTATTATTATTATTATTATTATTATTATTATTATTATTATTATTATTATTATTATTATTATTATTATTATTATTATTATTATTATTATTATTATTATTATTATTATTATTATTATTATTATTATTATTATTATTATTATTATTATTATTATTATTATTATTATTATTATTATTATTATTATTATTATTATTATTATTATTATTATTATTATTATTATTATTATTATTATTATTGTTATTGTTATTGTTATTGTTATTGTTATTGTTATTGTTATTGTTATTGTTATTGTTATTGTTATTGTTATTGTTATTGTTATTGTTATTGTTATTGTTATTGTTATTGTTATTATTATTATTATTATTATTATTATTATTATTATTATTATTATTATTATTATTATTATTATTATTATTATTAGTATTTTTTATTTTTTTATTTTTTTTTATTGTCTTATTGTTCTTCCCAGCACAATCTGGTATATCAAAGTAACTCCAGATTTTTAACCAGAGCCCAAAGGAAGTCACCCAAGAATCTTTCTCAACAGCTGTGAGGTCCCAATATTGCTTCAAAAGCACTTGGTCCTCCTGGTAGAATCTCTATATTATTTTAAAATTCCTGTGAGACAGCAACCAATGACCCAATAATTACAGGGACCGTTTTAGTCTTCACTTTCCACATTCTGGATACCTCAATTTCCAGATCTCTATTTTTATGATTTTTTTTCAATTTTCTTCACAAGCACATTTCTATCCTCTGAAAATAATAATTCCGTGGCGTTCAATACTCGTGGAGTACTATACTCGTACATAAACTTATCAAACAGAAATGTTTTAATTCCACGACGGAAACAGTGAGTGAAGTAGAGTTAGTAAAAACTGCCAGAAGAAAGTTCCAGAGAAAGGGACCAGAGTAGGGAAAAGAACGTTAAAGATACGAAAGTGACTAAGAGAAGAAGATCCAAGACCAGATTTAGTAGGGATTTTTATTAAGTTAGGTAGACAAGGACAAAGACAATTTTTAATCTTAAACATTAGTAATCAAATTTTTAAAATCACCCTATATTTAAGAAGAAGCCAATGGAAAAAGACAAGAGATGGAGAGATGTAAGAAAAGTAACAATATCTTTCTTTCTGACTCATTCCAACAACATCTGGTCTATTAGCCATAATCGTCCTGTCTGTAAGTATTAGCAGATCCTACAAAATTGTCACTATTTAATATTTTCATAACCTTCTGTGGCACATAATTATAGTATTTCTCTTCTGTTCGAACTTGAAAATGTTTACAGGCCACCCAGTGAATATACCGAGCCACTTTGTTGTGTCTCTCAAGGTATTCATTTGCAGCATGAGCAGAACATCCTGCCAATAAATGATAAATATGTTTCTGTGCTCTGTAACAAACTCTACAAATACTGCTAACTGTAAAATGCATAATCTATTGTTGGTAACATCTGGTTTTCAAAACTTGGTCTTGTCCTGAAATTAACAAACTTTATGTTTCCCATTTCAAACCAGCTTTATTTAACCACCACATTGATGCTTTTTTTTCAAAACCATGTTTGTCTAGCTCCCTGAAAAATACTGTTCCTGGAATGACTTGCAGCGAATTTCTTCTTTTTCCAGTTTCTATTCTTTTATTTAAATTGCTCGAGAGATCTGTTTTAACAAATTTTTTTTCTGCCAAGATTTTGACTAATTTTCCATCATTTAATTTGATATACTTTTCAAGACTCACTATTGTTTGTTTAGTAATCCTTTTCTACCATTCTTTTTTTTTAATAAACAATCTACTAGCATCTGCTTTAGGGTGGTGCACATGATTGATAGTCATAATATTTTTGTTTTGATGTTTATTTTTTTAATTTCAGTTTTATTCCATTAAATAACTCCAATGCAATAACTTAAAACTGGCATTGTTAAATTTTTAATAGCCATTATTTTATTTCTGGAATTCAAATGAGTTTTCGGAATTTTTCTAATTAGATGGTAATATTTTTTTCAACTCTGACTCTTATTGTCTTGTCATGTACTCCATTGCTTTCCATCATACCCAAATATTTATAACATCCATTCAGCTCCAGTAATTTTATTTCCATGTCATCTGTGATCTGAATGCCTCTACAAGCTTTTTCTTTTTCTTTTCTAACTTTTAGTGTGGCATACTTATCCATGCCAAACTCGTTGTGGATATCCCTGCTGAAGCTCTTAACTATCTTCAAGTTCTGTGTCATGCTTTCATAGTCAGCCAAAAAAACCATTAGGTCATCCATATAAAACAAATGCCTCACTAGAAAAAATAACGAGCCAATTTCTGCCAAAACAATCCATTTTGAGCCAAAATTGTATAGTGGGCCACAATGTGAAAAATGGGTCATTTGAGTAGATTGTCACATTTTGTACTCAATTACGCCAATAAAAATTGGCTTATTTTGGCTCACTTTATATTGGCTCAAACAGAGTCAAAATGAAGAGTCAGGTAAATGGCTCAAGTGAGCTCATTTGAGCCATTTACCTGACTCAAATGAGCTTTTATTGGCTCATTTGTATCTACTGTTTTTGGCTCATGCAAATTATTACTGTTACTTGCTGTACGTTACAAAAAAATTTTCATGTTTACTAGGTACACACTACGTGTACATTGAATCTATAGGGTGGGCCAAAATAGTGAGACGGGTCCGTATTTTGTACTCGATTTATATTTTTATTATAACGAAAGGCTTTTGAATATTTTGTTCTTTAGAGCTTGTTTTCATGTGCATTTTTAATTTCTTTTGTCGAAGTGTCTCCCAAACTTGTATTATTATGCTTTGAAAAATCGAACCCTCAGCTTCTACCTCACAGAGCGAACTCGCTAACTTAAGCGCCACAGAATCACACAACTAACACTTTTCAGTACACCAACTAAATTTTTATTCAAAATTAATTTGAGTCTTATTTTGGTGATCTTTCAATAGAAACCATTAACCTTAAAATTGGCTTAGTTGTTCAAAGATTTTAGCAATTCTGTTTGTTATAAATAGCATATTTAATGTCTGTATAAAATCATATTTGTTATATTAACAGTCTATATTATCTGTGATATAACAAATAAATGAAAATTAACTAACACTGTTTTTAAAGTTATAAAAAAACTTGTAGGTTCTTACTTGGTAAATAGGGAATCGGACCCGTAGCTTCTTATCTACAGAGCAAACTCGTTAACCTCAACACCGCGGAATCTTACGATTAAAGATTTACTAAGTATATACGCTTTTTAGACAAAGCAGCGAATATAGTATTGCTAAATATTTCTATCACATTTTAACTTCACTTTCAAAAACAGAGGCAAAATCATAAAACAAAAAATAAAATTCATTGCTAAAAGGAAAATTTTGGCTCATTATGAGCCCGCCATACAAAATTTGCTATAAATAAAGCCACTGGCTCAACTGTAACGCAAAATGTTTTATTTTGGCTCTAAGTAAACAGTAAAAATAAATTATAACTTCTACCTCACAGAGCGAACTCGCTAACTTAAGCGCCACAGAATCACACAACTAACACTTTTCAGTACACCAACTAAATTTTTATTCAAAATTAATTTGAGTCTTATTTTGGTGATCTTTCAATAGAAACCATTAACCTTAAAATTGGCTTAGTTGTTCAAAGATTTTAGCAATTCTGTTTGTTATAAATAGCATATTTAATGTCTGTATAAAATCATATTTGTTATATTAACAGTCTATATTATCTGTGATATAACAAATAAATGAAAATTAACTAACACTGTTTTTAAAGTTATAAAAAAACTTGTAGGTTCTTACTTGGTAAATAGGGAATCGGACCCGTAGCTTCTTATCTACAGAGCAAACTCGTTAACCTCAACACCGCGGAATCTTACGATTAAAGATTTACTAAGTATATACGCTTTTTAGACAAAGCAGCGAATATAGTATTGCTAAATATTTCTATCACATTTTAACTTCACTTTCAAAAACAGAGGCAAAATCATAAAACAAAAAATAAAATTCATTGCTAAAAGGAAAATTTTGGCTCATTATGAGCCCGCCATACAAAATTTGCTATAAATAAAGCCACTGGCTCAACTGTAACGCAAAATGTTTTATTTTGGCTCTAAGTAAACAGTAAAAATAAATTATAACTTGTTGATTTTTTTTATACCCTTTATATAGCGGACTTTGGATATAACGTACACTTTTTGGGTCCCTTGAAGTACGATATAGCGATATTGTAATATATATATATATATATATATATATATATATATATATATATATATATATATATATATATAACTAAAATTTTATAAAAGTTTTTTTACATGTTTGTGTGCCGATGTGCGCTTTCTTTCTACAGCGTAACCGACATTATAACCGACAGTAAAAATAAATTATAACTTGTTGATTTTTTTTATACCCTTTATATAGCGGACTTTGGATATAACGTACACTTTTTGGGTCCCTTGAAGTACGATATAGCGATATTGTAATATATATATATATATATATATATATATATATATATATATATATATATATATATATATATATATATATATATATATATATATATATATATATATATATATATATATAACTAAAATTTTATAAAAGTTTTTTTACATGTTTGTGTGCCGATGTGCGCTTTCTTTCTACAGCGTAACCGACATTATATTTTTACTGACAATATATTTTTTACCAACAGTGTGCAAAAAATGAAAGAGAGATGCTTTATTCCCCCCCCCCCCCCCTATTGCCGATGGATCTGGTATTAACTATACCGAAACACGTCAAAACAATATAACTCTGGATTTGACCCGTTTGATCTGATCTATCTGACTGACAGTAACTAAGAAACCATGGTGAAAAAGGACCCACACATACTGAAGCATTAAAAATTTAAAGATGTTGAAAATTTCTGAATAAATCTCAGAAAAAAATAACTTTGTATTAAATATTTGTTTCAAAAATTGTTTTTTTTTAAATTTATATTTTGCACTCCAACTTAGAGCAGCAACACACCAGTTAAAATCCCCCACTCTAAAGTGTTAAATAATTCTTTAAGTTAAACATGGTTGTATATAAACTCGAGAATAATAAATTTTATGTTCATGAAAGTAAGTAGGAATGGCGATGCATTGGTGAGCAAGGAGAGTGACATCCTGACAGCATTAATATTTTTTTAACAACATAGTTATATTTCCCTTGGTTTTGTTTGTTTTGAATTTATGTTGTGATGTGTGACAGTAAAATAACGCAGAGATGATTTCGTGAGAAATCTTGATGGCATCAACATAGCCATGCATTGGAAAGGTTTCCGTTGATGTAAAACCCTGCAACTAATCACATTGATCTTACTAGGAAAAATTGTTCGTAATCCATGCTTGTCTCAAATTTGTATTAAACTTGTTTTCAATTCAGTGAAAATGACAGGAGTTTGCTGAAGTTTTGCATCCTCGTACTAGCTGACCCAGCAAACGTTGTTTTGCCATATAAATTATTTTGGTTTTTTATTAAGCGTTTAATATACAAAAGTATGACAATTAAAAAAAATCAGAATAAATCTCCAAGAGCAATCGAGTGTACAATGCCAGGAGTTTTTGGAAGGTTTTTCTATGTTTTTTCTCTCTTTCTCCCGTTTCCTTCCCCGCTTGCTCTCCCGTTCCCGCTTGCTCTCCCGTTCCCGCTTGCTCTCCCGTTCCGGCTTGCTTTCCCGTTCCCGCTTGCTTTCCCGATCCCGCTTGCTTTTTCTCTCCGGTTTGCTCTCCCCCACCCAAGGATTTTAGAGGTTTTTCTATCGTTTTTCTCTCGCTCCCGTTTATTTCCCCGCCTGCTTTCACGCTCCCAGTCGCTTTCCCGATTTATTGTTAAAGGACAATTAGGTCCCTAGAAGGAAATGCACAGATTAAAATATTTTCTAAAATTAATATTAATATTATAAATCTGGTATTTTCCTTGAGGAGAGAAGCTTTACAGCTTCTCGAGCTTATTGTAGATAGAGATGATTACGATGCAATCGTGAAGGTTCTTGAGAACAGATTCGGCAATCAACACGCGCCCGAAATTTTTCGAGCTCAACTCAAAAGTCGACGCCAAAAACCCGAAGAAAGGATGCAACAGCTGGAAGCGGATATAGAACGGTTTGCTAATCTGGGATACCCCTTGTGTCCTCAACACAATTATTACGGATGGATTCATAGCGGCCTTGAAGAACTCTGAAACTCAAAAAGCTCTTAGGGTTGCCCGCGTAGATGGTCTCAGCGAAGCTTTGGCATTTTCAATAAATTATGAAGCCTCTGTGGAGCCATCTAATATGTCTCGTCACGTAAGAAAATTGGGAAGCGAGGACGAAGATGAGTCCGGAGAGTTATTAATTAACTGGAAAGGGAATAACTCACCACGCTGCTGGAGTTGTGGAAGACCGGGACATCTACATAAAGACTATATAATTTAGATGTCTAGACCCGGGCAACAGGAGAAAATGGATCACTGTAGGCGTAATGATGTCAAACAAGGAAAACCCATAAAGACCCAATCCAACAAGAAGAAATCAGATTCTGTGAAGGTTAAAGATAATTTGCCTTGCAGAGTTGTGCCAGTTGCCGTTCTTGGAAAAAGAACTAGTTTATTTGTGGAAGGTAGATTAGGAATGAGAAACTGTAAGTTTATTATTGATACGGGAGCTTCTTGTCCAATCATAAAACCTTGTCTGGCGAAAGGAGAGGTTTTACAAAGTGGAAAGGTCATCCGTTTAAAGACTGCAACAGGAGAGCTTGTTCCAGTAGTTGGTAAAAGTCAAACTGAAATAAGGCTGGGAAATAAGACTTTTCAGCACCAGTTTCTGGTTGCTAATATAGAGGAAGAATGCTCACTTGGGCGTGACTTTATGAAAACTCAGGGTTTTGCAGTGGATTTAAAAATGGGAACATTTAGACAGGGAAATATCGAAATACCTGTCTGCTATAAAGGCCAAACAAATTCGGTAAAGCGAGTATTGGTAACAAAGAGCATCATAGTACCTGCTCAGTTGGAGTTTTTGGTTTTGGCAAGAATAGAGAATGAGAAGAACGTAAAAGTTGTTGGGTTCATCGAGCCCTTGAACGGAGTTGAAAAACATTGATTAATGATCTGAAAAACACTGGTACGAACGAAGTCAGGAAGCTACGTGCCAGTCAGAGTTATGAATGTGACAGAATACGACAAGCAAATAACAAAGGGTAATGAAATTGTGGTATGCAGCCCAGTCGATCACATATTGGCATGTAACACAGTGGTTGGTAAAAATAATAATAATAAAAAGAGAATTAAGTACTCGCCAATTCAGGCACTGCTTGAAGCCGCTAAAACTTCACTAAAACCAATGGACCATGTCAAAGCGGAAAAGCTGATTGAAGAGTATTGTGATATAAAAGCTATTGACAAAGAAGACAATAGAAAAACAAAAATCGTTGAACACCGAAGTCGAACTGGTAATACAGAGCCCATTTGTCAACTACCACGAAGGCTTCCACTGGCAAAACGAGAGGAGCTTAAACGATGCTGGTAAAGAGAAAGATAAAGAAACAAGGAGTTATTGAACCATCCAATAGTTCATTGAGTTTAGCTGTAGTACTTGTTAAGAAGAAAGATAACTCACTACGTTTTTGTGTCGACTACAGAATGTTAAACGAGGTCACGCAAGAAGATAGTTACCCTTTGCCCAGAATTGATGACACCATCGATACACTTGCGGGATATCGAATGTTTTCTACTTTAAGAGCGGATATTGGCAGGTGGGAATACAACCCCAGGATCGCGAGAAAACTGCCTTTTCAATAGGTGAAGGATTGTGGCAATTTACAGTGATGCCATTTGGCGTGTGCAACGCACCTGCAACTTTCGAGGGACTCATAGAGTATGTGTTGCAAGGATTAAATTGGAGAACTTGTCATGTTTATTTAAATGACATTATTGTTGTTGGAAAGACGTTTGAAGAGCATCTACACAATCTTGGAGAAGTTTTCCAAAGGATCCGGAATGCTGGTACGAAACTAAATCCGGCGAAGTGTGCACTTTTCAAAAGCAAGGTGAAATATCTTGGGCATATAGTTTCTGCCGAAGGGGTAGGAACTAATCCTGAGAAAATTCAAGCGGTTAACCATTGGCCTGTTCCGAGAAATTCTCAGGAATTAAGAAGTTTTCTTAGTTTGTGCACATATTATCGACGATTTGTAGCCAATTTTTCCAGCATTGCAAAAGAGTTATATAAGTTTACAGAAAAGAATGCACCGTTTGATTGGTCAGAGTCGGGTCAACAAGCGTTCGAACAGTTAGAAACAGCTTTGAGTTTGACGCCGGTTCTGTCGTATCCGATCCCTGAAAAGGAATTTGTATTAGACACAGGTGCAAGTAATGAAGGAATAGGGGTATTGCTTAGTCAAATTGTTGACGGCAATGAAAAGGTAATTATAGCAGAACTTTGTCAAAACCGGAGCGCAATTATTGCGTCACCAGACGTGAGTTATTGGCAATCGTTGATTCTATTAAGCACTTTCACAAGTATTTATATGATCAAAAGGTTTTGTTGAGAACGGATCACGCTTCTTTGAAATGGCTTTTAAATTTTAAAAATCCCGAAGAACAAGTGGCTAGGTGGATCGAACCTTTACAATCATACGAGTTTGAAATTCAGCATCGGAAGGGTGAACAGCACGAAAATGCTGACGCACTGTCACGACGACCGTGCAATGATGAATGTAAGTATTGCATTCGCATGGAAGGGAAGGAAAGAAATATTCAGTGTTTTCAGGTACGGTTTCAAATTGACGACACTTGGTCAGATGAAGTGATTCGAGACGAACAATTAACAGATGATGATATAGGGCCGATTTTGAGATGGATGGAAGAAGGGAAAAACCTGACTGGCAAGAGATTTCTGAATTGAGTCCTGCCACTAAATCGTGCATTTGTTGAAGCACTTCCGGCACTTTTACTTTTGGAATAATTAATTGCAAAACATTGGTGGAACCGTCAGTGCTTTCCCAGATTTTTTTTAGAGATCCAATCACAACCCTTAGAGAGTCCCATTGTGCCCAATACGATTTAGTAGCAGGACTCATTTCAGAAATCTTTTGCCGGTCAGGTTTCTTCTCTTCTTCCATCCATCTTAAAATTGACCTTATATCGTCATCTTTTAATTGTTCATCTCGAATAATTTCATCTGACCAAGTGTTGTCAATTTGAAACCTTACTTGACGTGACAGTGCGTCGGCATTTTTGTGCTGTTCACCCTTTCGATGCTGAATTTCAAACTCCTATGATTGTAAACGTTCGATCCACTTAGCCACTTTCTCTTCTGGATTTTTAAAATTTAAAAGCCATCTTGGTTTTTATTTAAACAAATCTGGTATGTTCGAGCCTAGAATTGTGTGTCTATGAAACGGACAGGACCTGAATTTTTTTTGCTTATAAAATAAGCCGGACTCCGTCTAAAAAATTCGTGCATGGCTCTATGGATGCATGACTCTATGGATGCATGGCTCTATAGATGCATGGCTTTATGGATGCATGGCTCCATGAATGCATGGCTTTATGGATGCATGGTTTAAATTTCCTAGTTTCAAACGAGCAAAGATTTATACAGATATGTGTCTAGTAGTTCATGTTTGTTTTTGGTTTTGTTTTGCTGTGATAATCGTGTTTAAAATGATGAAACATTTTAATTTTATGGTAGTGTGTGTTATGCTGTATAACTCAGAATGTAAGCATAAATTGTCTGTTTGATGAAATCGCCTATATCACGTGCTTATCCATGTGTGATTCATTCAAACATTCGTAACAAATACGTGAGTTAAAATTTAGTTATTTATTTCTAAATAAATTTTTTTATTATATATATATATATATATATATATATATATATATATATATATATATATATATATATATAAACTGGGTGGTAATTTCAAGTTTGAAATTGAAAACTGACAACTTTTCTTTAACGACGTCCTCAAAACAAAATAATGAGGTTTTAGTTTTTATTTACTTTTCGTAGAAAAATCGTACTGAAATTTAGTTTATATCACTAAAAATAAGTTTTTATGTGTTCCGATATTATGTTAGCATTTAAAAACAAGTAAAGGAAAAACGAGTTTTTCAACACAAACTTTGATTTCAAATACACTCAATTTAGAAATACGAAAGATGTTCAAAATTGGTTTTTTTAATTGGATTGTGTATTGTCGTCCAATATAAATCTATGCTGAAAGCTGGTCAAAAAGCAGGTTAAATTTTACATGCTTGATTTGCGTACAGAGAAAAACACGCACACGTATACATACACAAACAGAGATTATAACCTAAATAAAAGTTTGTAAGAAATACACAAATCAATCAAGATTTTAATGATATGCATATCAATCAAGATTTTAATGATATGCATATCATTCAAGATTTTAATGATATACAACAACGTTCAATTTTTTCATGTCAATCGTAATTTTCAGGCAGACGTCGCACATATATGTCACAAGATGAGGTCATGCATAAAGAAGTCACAACACGACTTGATTTGTAAATTTATTTATCAATGCTATGATGATGATGATGATGATGTTGACGATTATGTTGGTTTTTGTTTATTAAATATTGTTATAATATGACCCCAAGTAAGACATTCGAAAATTTTTCAACACATTCAGGCCGACTAGAGGTTGTCTAAAAATAATGGATAAAATGAAACTGCAATTTTTACAACTTCTCTAGCACCACAACCAGGCAAGCTAAACATAAACAGGAATAAAAGGTGCCTATCAAAACGAACTATATCCGCGCACTGGCACCTTTAACGATGCTATTTACTCTATTTACACCCAACATTTTCAACCAACAACCGGAAACCTTCAGCGCTTTTGCGAGTAATTTTTGTATTTATCAGATCTTTGGTAATTCTTTCCACTTCCGCTTCTTGTTCGGTCTCTAAAGCGTTTGTTTATCGCCGTTAGGGGTTCAAGCGCTGAGCAGCGAATGCCAAATTAGAAATTAATGGGATCTTTTGTATCCTTGTTTTTGGGAAAATCATTTGTTTGTTTTCTAGGAAATGTTTGTTTTTGGGTAATATGATATGGTGACTTTTTTCTTATTAGAGCCGGTAATCGTATATGTATAATATGTTTGCTCCATATAGGTGCGGTATTAGTGTGTGTGTGTGTTTGTGTGTGTGTGTGTGTGTGTGTTTGTGTGTGTATGCGTGTGTGTATGTGTAAAACATTCATTGTACATAAATGTATAAGATTAAATTTTTTGTTCTATAAATGTAATTAATCAACCACAAAATACGTTAAAATAGATTTACAGCTATGTTTTTTGTAAATGAAGGCTAAAACTCACACAAACTGAAGAAGGCTGTTAGAACCAGAGAAAGCAGGTTAACTGTTTGCTTCAAATCGGTTGTCGTGGTTGGCATCTTATCAGAGTTCTTCTGCAGGAAAACTTCCGACGGATATGACGCATGCGCGATCGTTTTTCATGAAGCGTTGTGACATTTTTCTCCTGTGGCTACGAAAAATTAATGAACGCATTTATTAATTTCTGTTTTTTAATCAATATTTATGAGCATTAAATAATTTATAATTGAAAAAGTATCAAAGTAAAAAAAAACTGAAGTTAATAGTTCATTAAAACAAGTTTATTTTTCTAATTTAAAATAGACACTCAGACATGCTATAACATGCTATCACAAAGCTGCACACACACACAAAACAGGTTTAAGCACAAACATACAACTACAAGTACGAATATAGATACGAATACAGAGAGGAATTTGAAAAGTTTTCTTTCAATGAACGTTTTATTGCTCATGTAAATCTTGACCTGTTCTACAAAGTCTGCTGATGTTTGGTTTGAAAGAAATGGATGGCTCATGTAAGGACCGGATTCCATCGGAAGTAATCAATACAAATTTGAATACTTGCAATTTTTCTTTTACTATTTCAATATTCATAGCGTGAATAATTATTTATTGCCAAATATACAAACAACAAACAACAAACACTTATATATATATATATATATATATATATATTCTACAAGTGAAACAACTTTTGATAAATAATAATTATTCTAATTCTATTGTTGATGCAACTATAAATAAATTTATGTCACGTATTACTGATAAAAAACATGTTTCAAAACCTGATACCAATAACTCATCAAATTCTTGTATAACTCCATTATATTATGCTAATCAGATGTCTAATAATTATAAAATAGATGAAAAAGTGTTGAAAAACATTGTGTATGATAATATTAAGGTTGTAATTAAAGATAATACACTCAAGTTACACATCTATTATAACAATGGAAAAACTCATAATCTTTTAATTAAAAATAGTATAAATAATGTTTCTAGCCTTGTAGCACAAACCAACCTAGTGTACCAATTTTCGTGTCCGTTTCCACATGGTCAGGTGGAAAATTACATTGGTCATACTAGAACTACTCTGTCTCGTAGATTGACTATGCATTGTCAAAGTGGTGCCATATACCAACATATGTCAACACAACATTCAATCAAACCATCACATAAATTTCTAATTGATAACACCAGTATACTAATGAAAGAAAATCAACCCATTAAGTTAAAATTAAAAGAAGCTTTAACTATTAATAAATGTAAGCCTTTAATTAATAAACAATGGTATTCTTTTGATTTAACTCTTAAACTTTTTGGTTCTCTAAATAGTAATAAAACTAATAATAATAATAATAAATGTTTTAACTCATCTACAACTTCTGTTAAAAATATGCATGTTAATGTTAATAGTGCCAATGTTTCTTCAGGTATTTCTTCGTTGAATGAATGTTTTGTACCAGACGTTTGTGTTTCAAAGGTTATAGATAATGTATGTGATTCTTCTTCCAGTCACGTCCTTGAAGTTGACTATAATTCCGTTGTTAAAGGCTTTACTAACTGATCTTAATTATTTAGTTATTACTGTTATTATTATAATTAATTTAATTTAAATATTTTTTATGTTGTTACATTTGTATATAATGAATTTAAATTTTATTTAAATTGTATTTTAATTCCTTTCAATTAGTTGTATCTTTTACCATTTAGTCACTGCATTTTATTTTAAAAAAGTTAAACGGCTCTGATGATGGCAAAAAATTGCCGAAATAGATCTATAAGCCTATAAGATTATGGAGTTTGTGTTTGGTAATAAATTATTTTTAAACCGATTTAGAGTATTGGAAAAAATTAAAAATAAAATCGATTCAGCCAAGTGCGCCACTTTTTTCAATCGAGTTTGCCTAAAAGAATATATATATATATATATATATATATATATATATATATATATATATATATATATATATATATATATATACCTACATACATACATACTCACAGACACACACACATATATACATACATATATATATATATATATATATATATATATATATATATATAATATAATAAATGCAGAACTTCAATTCAGAATCTGGTTAAATCTTATTTAGAATTAATCTTCTAAATATTTTTTGCAGTCCTGTAGTCACTATTCATTTGACTTTTATAAAATAGATTATAAAATAGATTAATATCCTGATGACATTAGTTTTTAGAATTATCTTTAGAAAACACATACTGAAAGTATATATTTAGACACTGGTCAAATATGGTGTTGGTATATCCATTATTAATTAGTAACTGCGTGATTCTCTGAACCCCTTAATGAAATATATATATATATATATATATATATATATATATATATATATATATATATATATATATATATATATATATATATATATATATATATATATATATATATATATATATATATATATATATATATATATATATATATATATATATTAGGTAGCGCTCTAGCATCATCATCATTACAGCTCGAGCGGGAATAAACAGCGTAAAGACACGAGGACAGAAGAGCACCGTGCAACCCCGTGCGGTCTTTATCTCAACCAGCCACTTCGCAGACCGGAAATTCATAAAACGTGAACATGATCCCTCCAGTTTCTCGTTTACGACTTCGGGATGGAAGTTGAATTCCCGCGTAATATTTGCAGAAGAGAAGCCTGTCGTTATCTTCAGCTGATTTAATGAGTGCTGTTTAATAGTTCAATGTTGTAGGCTGATTAAGTTAAAGGCTAAAATTGAATTAATCATCTTTTTTCTTAAATCGTCTAATAGATAGGCTACTTGTGAGACATGTGAAATGTCTGGAAATATGTCTGACATCTACATAAATGTAAAATGGCGTGTGCCATTTGGATATATGTAAAAAAACACAGTTTGATTTTATTAAAGTTGAGATAAAATTTTCGCAACTGAACTGAACGGCATCACAAAGCAAGCTTTTCTGTTATACGAGGAGGGGTAACAAATTGCCTAAAAACTGTTGACATAATTAATGGACGTCCCCTTACAGCATCTTTATGTAGACCGCTTGTCAACTATTTATAATCTCTTGGATGAATTATGATAAAGATATCATTCCAAAAGTAAGTCTCATATGTAGCAGAATTGTTCTAAGCATGGTCAGTGCTAATCTTTTTTGGCTTTGAGATCTATTTGGCTGAAACGATAACTTTCGCCCAACTTTATCACTATCAGCTCTTAGAATTTTTAACTGTTTGTAAACTGCATCTGAGTTTATTATCAAAAAACTTAAAAACTGGATATTGTGTGTTCTCGCTGAAGTTGATTGCAGATTCGAAATACTGGCATTGTATAGTTTTTAAAGTATTCTTAGATGTGTTTTGTGCTTGTTTCAGGATTGAATTTGCTCATATTTTAAAGTTTTTACAACGAGTGTTTTTTGATTGAACTAGTTGTAAGTAGAAAACATAATGCGGATCATAATTTGATTGCATATACTTTTCCCCGGTTTTCCCCTCCTCTGTTATCCAGGCGTGGGATGGGCTCACATAAAGTGAGGCTGTGTTTTCAGGATTGATGGTCTTTATGACGTGATAAAGGTAGGTTGGTTGTGGAAGGTGTTTTTATGAGATGGTAAAAAAAGAAATTGTAGGTAGCAAGTGGCTGTAAAACATGGTGCATTATGCTTTACGTTTACAACAAGCACCGATGCACAACGGACGAAACGGACCTAATGAATTTAATCTCACAGACGGCTGCTCTCGGCAAAAATGCTGAGTAGATTTAAGGAGCATCATGTTCTAAGTGCTTCTTTTCTCAAAATCACGTACACACACATACACATACACACACACAAACACACACAAACACACACACACACACACACACACACATATATATATATATATATATATATATATATATATATATATATATATATATAAACACACACATATATATATATATATATATATATAAACACACATATATATATATATATATATAAACACACATATATATATATATATTATTTTTATATTTATATTAGATGTATAAACGTTTGTAGAGCGTAATAGATCACAGGAAAATGTGAACGTCTTCTACGTGACCTGATCAAAAGAGAAAATGTTGAAGATTGTTTGAGTATATAATAATTCATTGACCGGGAAATTCCTTCCATTCATTGATTGCACACTTCAAATTCAACAAACAAGATGCAAAACGATTTGTCTGGCCATTCCAGACCTGTCTCTACTCTCAATAAACGTGTCTTGTCGAGAAGATGCTGCTGGTTGTAGAGGTGATGATGGCTGCAGAGATGATTATGAGGATGACTGTAGAAATAATCAAAATTGTAGAGATAATCATGGTTGTAGAGATGATTATAATGATGATTGTAGAGATAATCATGGTTGTAGAGATGATTATAATGATTGTAGAGATAATCATGGTTGTAGAGATGATTATAATGATGATTGTAGAGATAATCATGGTTGTAGAGATGATTATAATGATGATTGTAGAGATAATTATGGTTGTAGAGATGATTATAATGATGATTGTAGAGATAATCATGGTTGTAGAAATGATTATAATGATGATTGTAGAGATAATCATGGTTTTAGAAATTATTATAATGATGATTTTAAAGATGATCATGGTTGTAGTAATGATTATGATGATAATTGTAGAGATAATCATGATTGTAGAGATGATGATGATGATGACGATGATGTTGTTGATTGTAGAAATGAGGGCATAAGCGGCGGTGATAGTGATTACAGTCGTAATCATGTGGGAAAGCTTAGACAAACATCTACATATTTTCTTTTACATTTATACAGCTTTTACTTAATCCCTGGTTTTAGCAAAAATTTGCTTTTGAGGAAAAAAAATTGATAAAAATCACACGAAAATATTGATTCAAGACTCTCTACATATATGCTTGCGTCTTTCTGATACCAATAAATGTCAACAGGCCCAAAATATTTTTATATTAAAATGTATGACATTTAAATCAGGGTTGCCTGCTACCCTGATTGGAGAATGTTGCAGAATGGATAGATGGCCGCATGGGTGAATAGATTAATTCATTGATAGATGAATGGATGGATGGATGGATGGATGGATGGATGGATGGATGGATGGATGGATGGACGGACGGACGGACGGATGGACTGATAGATGGACAAATAGAGGGATGGATGGATGAACCAGCAAAAGAACGAACGACTTAAATTATGAAGGGAAGAATAAATCTTTGTGATGTATAAATGGATAAACTGAACGTATGGAAGGAATAAATCACGCTGGATGTTTACTGGATGAATTTGACGTTAAGGATTTGCAGTATTGCACGAGGCTCTCACAACTGTAGATGTTTGTGTCGTGCGTGGGTGGGGTTTTAGCGGAGGAAATTCAGCGGAATTTTTACGGCAGGTCGTAAAAGTTGCCGCATGGCTGGAGCAGGCCTTAAATAATTTCTTATTACTTTCTCAGTTCCCACTCCACGGCTCGCTTGCTTACAAAAGGCAAGCGGTTCGATTGCAAACATCTCATTCGCTTTCCTTCCAGCCCTTTTTTCAAATCATTTATATAAACTTCACCGAGTTTGCTTGCTTGAGCCATGCGTTTGGACAGTTGGGACCCTTTGATGTTTAGACCTAAATTTTGGTGTATTGAATTGCCGTCAATGGCAATTCATTCTAGTGAATTTTCAGGTCGATTAAACAAAATTTCTATAAAATATAAAATAAAATTAGTTAAAATTTTAAAAATTAAAAACAATAATTTTTTTAGAGTAGAAACCAGTTTTAATTCATTCAATATTTAACTTCTTAAATCAGAAATTCACAATAAAAATTTTATTTAAAGTTTCTTATATTTTCAATCACCACAAATTTCACATATCAAGCATTTAGAAGACTGTGGTCAATGTTTTTCTATTTTATAGATTTATTATCATCAAAAAATAATTTGCAAAAACTTAAAAGCTACTGAATTACAAAATATAAAAGTTTTGTAAAAAATGAAATTTTAACGGTTCACTTGTTTCGCCTTAATTTCTTTTTCTACAAAATATTCATCAATTATAAATCCGTTTGATGAATTTTCATGAAACGAAATGTCACTTCGTGGTACTTTAGAAAAAAATAAAAAGTGAATTAGTTGTCTTGTTGTCCTGAAGTTTTATGAATATGGATTTTTTTCTGCTTTTTATTAATTTAATTTTTAATTTAATTTTAATTTTTTAAATTCTTGTGTGGAGGTAAATGTTAGTGTTTGTTATTATGAGTGAGTTCATAATATTAACTGTGACAGTTCGTATGAAGTTGTGTAGATTTGTTAACTGGAAACGATTATTTGTGGATATATTGGAATATTGGTACAGAAGAGAAACATTAGACTGTCAGTTATTGAGACAAAAGTGCACGCACAAAATTATTTTAGCTACAAAATCATCTAAATGTTAAATACAAATAAATTCTAATAAATATAAATAAAAACAAACAAATGCAAATGAACGCAAATAAATACAAATAAATATAAATATATACAAACAAGTACAAATAAATACAAATAAATAAAGATAAATACAAATAAATAAAAATAAATATGAAAAAACACAAATGAATACACATAAATGCAAATTAATATAAATAAATACAAATAAATACAAATAAATACAAACAAATACACATAAATACAGATAAATACGATTAAATACAATAAATAAAAAAAATATATAAAAATACAAATGAATACACATAAATGCAAATAAATATAAATAAATGCAAATAAAGAAAAAATAAATACAAATAAATAAAATAATCTATGTATATGAGATTATGTATGTATGTAACTTACGCATTGCTACACTATTCATCCGATCGTAATAACATTTTCACACAACTTTAAGAGTCAATGGAGAAAAGATTTTGTCAAACAACAATTAAAATCGGTGAAACAAATTGCGGTGCGGGAGCAGGAGAGTGAGCAGAAACAGCAACTAGAGAATGAGCGGGAACAAGAACGCAAAGCTAACGGGAACGGAAAAGCGACTGAGAGCGAAAGAGCTAGCGGGAAATGGAAAGCGACCAAGAAAGGAAGAGCAAGCGGGAGCTGGATTGAGATTGGGAGCGGAAAAGCGAACGGGAGCGGAAAGCAAACAAGGGCGGGAAATCGACCAGGAGCGTGAAAGCGACCGGGACCGGAAAACGACCAAGAGCGGGAAAGCGACCGGGAACGGGAGACCAAGCAGGAACGGGAAAGCGACCGGGAGCGTGAGAGCAAGCGGGGAAGGAAACGATAGAAAATTCTCTAAAAATCCAAGGCAACGCCGAATACCCCGTATGTATATATATATATATATATATATATATATATATATATATATATATATATATATATATATATATATACAACTAAATACAAACATATACAAAAAAATACAAATAAATGCAGATGAATACAATATATACAAACAAATGCATATAAATATAAATAAATAAAAACAAACACGAATAATTACAAATAAATATAAATCAATACAAATAAATAAAAAAAAACAAATAAATACAAATAAATACAAATAAATACAAATAAATACAAATAAATACAAGTAAATACAAATAAATGCAAATAAATACAAATAAATTCAAATAAATACAAATAAATACAAACAAATACAAATAAATATAAATTATTTCTAATAAAAGGAAAAATTATAAAAATTTATTGCGTGGCATGAAAGGTTTTAACTAAACAATTTGTTTTAATTCTCTAAACTATTAAATTTAACTTATACGGGTTCTGACAATTTCAGGAATAATGAAAATTAATTAAGTTTTAAGAATTTAAAGTTTGTACCTATCAAATAAC
This sequence comes from Erpobdella octoculata, assembly GCA_963978895.1. NCBI lineage: Eukaryota > Metazoa > Annelida > Clitellata > Hirudinida > Erpobdellidae > Erpobdella > Erpobdella octoculata. Next base: position 17,233,094 of record OZ022243.1, on the reverse strand, counting down.
GTGATGTGCCTATAAATTCTTATAAGAGTATGTAATTTCATCATATGAATTACTAATTAGTTTGCTTCCATATGATATAAAGTGATTATTATTTATTTTATTAAAAACAGCTGAGCTGATATGAATAATAAATTAGCAAAAAAGTTTAAAAATGGATGTTACTTATAAAGATATGAATGACAAATATTTTTGAATTTCAAATGTTTATTTTATGAATGAAAAGTTTGGAAATGTAACATATTCTTGTTGTTTATTTAAAAACTAGAAATAGCCCGTCAAAAATGACAGATTTGTTTAAATCACACTAGCGGGGTACCCGGCGTTGCACGGGGTTTTTAGAGGTTTTTCTTTCGTTTTTCTATGTCGCTCCTGTTTCGGTACATAAATTTGAATGTATAAACAGTTGCTAGGATCATTATAACCTTGTTGCTGTTATAGATTGTATTGCGTGATGCCGGCAACCAATCATATCTGAATGTTTTGCGCGGTAGCCTGTGATTGCTCAAAGTTGTAGATATAGTCTGTTGTTTCGAAAATTCGAAAAGATAATTGCAATTGGCTAGTACAGTTGTCTTATAGAAATTTGATATTATCTCGTGTTTGGACGTTTAAATGCTATTTTTTTTTAGTTAAAGTTATATATTAATGACTTAATATAGTTATAAGTTTATTGAACGTCCCAGTTCAAACATTCTTCAACGGTCGCGACTATTACCCGAGTGAGAGTCGTGACAATCATCATCATCATCATCATAACTATCATCATCATTATCATAATCATCACTACCAGCACCACCATCATCATCACCAACACCAACACCATCATCATCATCATCATCATCATCCTCCTCCTCATCATCATCATCATCATCATCGCCACCACTTATACTGCCAAGAAGAACACCTGCAACAACAGAAATAATTTTCCGTGTTAAAATTTGTTTGTGGGATTTGTTGTTGTTTGAGAAGTTGATGTTGAGTTGGATGTCCATCTGGGAGTTATTTTACGTTCATTTTATAATTCAATTCTTTCAAAAACTTCTATTTTAATAACTTAAAATAATGATCAGTCACCACAGAAAATATTTTTTTCGATAGTTTATAATTCTCTCCAAATTATTAAAAAATGAAATAATAATTATAAAAATTATTGCATCGTTGTATTTGCAACTTCATTATTTCCATTTATACTCTAAATTTAAGAAATTAATTTCTCCCAATCAATTGAAGATTTTCGAATATTTGATTTATAAGAAATACACACACGATACTCAACCAACGAGTCGTGCAGTTTGAATATTTATAGCTCAACAGGAAATTCCTGTACAGAAATAGAACACCGGGGAACGGGCAACAACTTTGCATGGCGGATTATTCATGTTTGAACACAGTTGTGCGCATGTCTGGCATTACATCACTTACTTCCAGTGATGTGCACAGCAGCTCACATTTCTGGTTGCCGACGTGCAAAGTTTACATAACGACGCTTCAACTAGTTGTATAACTTTCAGAGCTAGGATACACGAGCCAATTTCGCAAGAGGATCGAGGATATTATAAACGACATCTATATTACGATGAACTGCCGCAGTATTGGAACATGCAGGTCGCATGGAAGACATGAAAGCAGGCAGCAGAATGGGTTCTATCATCTTCTCTATGATTAATATTCTAACGTCATTAGCTCGATTGATGGATAACATCAGCGAATCTGTAAAAAGAAAAACCATTATTTTCCTTGCGGCGGTGTTTTTAAACTGTTCTGTTTTCGTTCGATTTTATATATTTAAAAGATTGAACGAATGAACGAACGATTGAACGAACGAATGAACGAACGATTGAACGAACGAATGAACGAACGAACGAATGAACGAACGAACAAACAAATGAATGAACGGATGAATGAACGGTAGAGTAATAAATAACAAATAAATAAAAACTTTAATTCGCAAAATTTCAGTTTGCAATAATTTTTCATTGCAGAAAAACATTTCTTGAAAAAAAATCCAGAAAGCGTGTTTATACAAGTCAATTATTTTTCATTATTGTGCACAGCGGTACAGTAAGCTTTCAAGAAATATTTTTTTCTATTTCACGTAATTTACAGCAAAGCCGATAATTTTTCAACTTAATTATTTTCTCACCTATGCAGTATTTCATACCTGTTCGTTATCTGACACCTGTACATTCATCACATGACACCTGTACATTCATCACAGGACACCTGTACATTCATCACAGGACACCTGTACATTCATCACATGACACCTGTACATTCATCACATGACACCTGTACATTCATGATATGACACCTGTACATTTGTTCTCTTTAACACGTCATCGTTTACACGAAATGTTTCAAATTGTGGTTATGTAATTGTGTTTTTGTTTAGACTTGTAGTAATTTGTAACTTGCTGCCTCTTCTCTTGTGGTCTTCTCCCAAAAAGGTTTGCTATAAAAAAACATGAAAATAGTTTCTCAGGTTCATTTCTAGTGTTCCATCTACTTGAAACAGGATTGTATTAGGAGCAGTACTTGAAGATTCTTGTGTATCTCATCCCTGCAAGGAAATATCACTGCTAATCAAACTTATTCTTGATCGAAATGCCAGCCAGGCCCATCGAGCCACATTGAGCCCCATCGAGCACTCCAACACACTTTTTTTCAGTCTTCTGCCCTCTGTATTTTTTCTTCTTTGATGAAAATGTCTGTTTAATCTCACGTGATGTTTTAAACATTTTCGTCATCAAATTGAAGTTTTTATTATTTGAATTAATTTTGTTATATTAAAATGATTTAAAAAGATTTTTTATCAAAATATTTAATAAAATGTCATTTGTTAAATGAAAAGAAAATCTCCTGAAACCGACATTTTTTTTAGAATTTCAAAATGTTATTTTTATTTCTGGAAACTTTTAAACGTTTTAAATCAATGTTTTTTACAGTTTTGTGCCAATTGTTCATATTAATTTGAATAAAATAAAATAAAAAACTGAAAATTTTAGCTTTTGTCCACAAACACATTTGCAATAAATGTTTAGCTCCGTTGTAAATTTGAAACATTCCATCGTAGACTGTTTTCGCACAAGAACAGTTCATGGGTTCAGTCGAATTAAAGTCTTGTTGAAAATTTCAAAATAAAAAATATTTTTAAAAGAGATTTTGTTAAATTTTAGGAATAATTGTTCCAAACATTACATTTTGATTGTTTTTTGCCATCGATTATTATCTTTGATGTTGTTTCCGCTTGAAATTTTCAACTAAAACTTATACGTGATGTGACAAGATGGATCTCATTAGAACTAACAAAAAAAGGTCTCTATCCTTTCTGAAGATAAATTTAAATTGAATTGAACGTATTTGATGCGGGGTTCATACAACGACTTCAACCCGTTGTTAAACATGTTTTGAAAATCTTTGTTGTTGTAAGAATTACCAGATTAAGTGGGCTGAGTTGGACTGGGTCAATGAAAATGGATCCACGGAGGTCTCCATCCATACCAAGCTGTATTTGCGTCATTTCGTCTCAAACAAGATTTGCGCCATTTCATCCAAAGTTTGAATGTAGCAGTAGCTTCATTTACGATGCATTTTGCAATGCAGTTGTGATAATTTACCTCCATTTTATGCCAGTAAAAAAACAAAACATAAAAAAAAATGGACACAAAACAACAGGAATGCTCAGTTTCTCATTTATACGGTTTGCCAGTGCAGAACCACTCAGCCAGGGAGAATTTATAATTTGATATTACAAGCGTGATGTGTCCTGTAAATATTCACAAGACTGTTATGTTTTGTCGACAATCCACCGATGACATTATCTGGCAAAGTATTGTTTTAGAATCAATCAGATTTACAAAAATAATTGATTTTACTGCACCAAGGCCTACTTCTACATTTTATTAAAAAATAATTTTTTAAATTGGAAATAATCCTATTGTTAGGTTATTATGAAAAATAACAAATTTTACGCTTTAAATAATAAATAATACGTTTTTTGTATTATTGATAGCTATGATTTCGTTAGTATTTTTGTACTGTTGTTTGCCACAGATTAGATTTCGCTCTATTTTATTCAGTTTTGTGTTCAATAAGTCGACAATAAAAATATTTTTAATAGACATAAAAATAATTATAAACTGTAAATTGAATGTTTTGTAAGATAAAAACCTAATGGCAAACATTTGTTTGTATTATATTTTATGTGAAATACAATTGAGTTATTTTTTTTGACGTTTTTCGTTGTCCTTACTTTATAAAATAATTACGCATACTATAAAAAGATTAAAAAATTTAATAACTTTTCGAAAATCTTAACATCACATTAACTACATATCAATGGCATATCAATTGCATATAAACTGAATATAAAATGAACATTAACGGCATATAAAATAAATATTAACTGCATATAAAATGCATATTAACTGCATATAAACTGCATATTAACTGCATATCCACAGCATAATAACTGCATATCCACTGCATATTAGCTGCATATAAACTGCATACTAACTGGATATAAACTGCCTATTAACTGCATGTAAGATACATATAAAATGCATATTAACTACGTATTAAATGCACAATAATTTTATATTAAATTTCAGTATAATTTTTTCGTATTGAATTTTTTTAGTTCAAACACTGTAAATAATATTTATTCAACCAAGTGAATAAACAAAAAAAATTTTTTTTTACATGCAACTTGCAAGATGGACAACATTCAAACAAACAAAATCTTCTGTTTTTCAATTTTTTTTAATTTGAATTTTTTGAAAAACATGCGGAGAGGTGTGAAAAAAAACAAAAAATATTTTTTGTTTTTCACTTTGAATTTCATCATTTTTACCACAATTTTGTTTACTGATTTTTTCATATTTTTCAACAAATAAAAAAAAATCTTTATTTTTTGTATATCAACATTATTGAAAGATTTCTAACGTTCATTCCGAAAGTTTAATCCTTCCTAATTTGAGTGTGGACATTTTTCAGTTTAATTTAAGAAAGTACCTGTTTATGAAATGGGTCCTTCTTGAGGGATTAAAAGTATTTTAACTATAATAAAACAATTTGTATTATAAACTAGTGAATTATATAAGTTGAGCAACGAATTAGTAAAGTTATTATTATAAATCTAAACAATAAAAACAAATATAAAGATACGATGCTGAGGTGGAAAAGGAATGTGTGTCAACTTCACGTTCGAGAATTAATAAGATTGTGCATCACATTCACATTTCTGACGATACGTGAGTGAGGTTGGCAGGTGATGAAATGCTTTCCAGTATTTTCCATGTGCACAAGCTGTGACTGAATTCTTATGTATGCTAGTGACGTTTTTCATCGCCTTGCCATATGTGTTGTGCTACTGGTAATAGTGATGGTGTTGTTCTACTAAGAGTTGTGTTAGTATATTGCTTTACTCCTACTGGTATTGTGTTATTAATAAGTTTGCTGTCATTTGTAATAGTAATAGTTATTACTTGTAGTATAACAGCTGTTATTTGTAGTATATTAGCTATTATTTTTAGTAGTAATAGCTGTTATCTATATATATAAAAGAACATGTCCTGACTGACAGACTGACTGACTGACTGACTGACTGACTGACTGACTGACTGACTGACTGACTGACTGACTGACTGACTGACTGACTGACTGACTGACTGACTGACTGACTATCAACGCCGAGCTCAAACGCCTCATCCTAGGAACGTGAAATTTGGAACTTATATTACTTTTATTGCGTAAGCATCCACTAAGAAGGGATTTTTGAAAATTTTGCTCCGGAGAGGAAAAAACTAAAAAACAAACTTTTTTCTAAAACAATGTATATCTCGAAAACCAAAAATGAGGAGATTTTGAAATTTGGTATATGGATTTTTCTTGAAAAATAAAAAGATATGTGTTTCACCAATTTTTGAAAATTCGGTTTCCCGGACCTCAAATGTGGGTTGGAAAATTGGGTTATTTGGTTTTCAAAGTATCTGCTACTCAAAAACTGTGAATGCTACAGGAGTAAAAATTAGTATTTAGTTTCAACTCCAAAAATAATGAAATACGTGTTTTAGCATTTTTTGAAAATTTGGTTTTCAGGAGTTCAAATGTGGGGTGGAAAATAGGGTTATTTGTTTTTTAAAGTAACTGCTACTCAAAAACTGTAAATACCACAGATGTAAAAATTAGTATTTAGTTTCTATTCTAAAAATAAAGATATACGTTTTTCACCATTTTTTACAAATTTGGTTTCCAGGACCTTAAATGCGGGGTGGACAATAGGATTACTTGGTTTTTAAAGTAGCTGCTACTCAAAAACTGTGAATGCTACAAAAGTTAAAATTAGTATTTAGTTTCTACTCTAAAAATAATGATATACGTGTTTCACCATTTTTTTAAAATTTGGTTTCCAGGACTTCATATGTGGGGTGGAAAATAGGGTTATTTGGTTTTTAAGGTAACTGCTACTCAACAACTGTAATTGCTTCAGATGTAAAAATTAATACTTACTATCTACTCAAAAAAAAAGATATACGTGTTTCACCATTTTTTAAAACTTTGGTTTCCATGACTTCAAATGTGGGGTCAAAATAAGGTTTATTTGATTTTAAAATAACTGCTACTCAACAACTGCAAGCATTACAGATGTAAAATTTAGTATTTTGAGGTTTTGTGCCGGTTAAAAGTTAAAAGTAGCTGAGTCCAGTTTATCACCGGTCGGGCCAAGCCGTTATTTTAGGGTCTTTTTACGGGCCAGGCTAAACCTTAAATCAAGTTGGTACGGGCCGAGGTTTTTCTCTAAGCATGTAGACATTTTAGTGATTTTAGGGTCTTCAGACGGGCCAGGCCAAACCTGAAGTCAAGGTGGGACGGGCCGAAGTTTTTCATCAAGTATATAGAATTTCTAGGCCTGTAAAAACGGGCCGGGCCAAATTAGACGGGCCGTGCCGGGCCAGGAATTTTGGTTTTGAAACGGGCTGGGCCAAGTTGTCGACGGGCCGAGCCGACACCTATGGACGCACGGTTCAAATTCTCTAATTTCATGCGAGCGAAGCCGCAACGGGCACTGCTAGTTTTAGTATAATAGCTGTTATTTATAGTATAATAGCTGTTATTTTTTATATTAATAGCTGTTATTTTTAGTAGTAATAGCTGTTTTGTACAATGTTACGCTTTTTTAGTCGGTGGTAACTTTCTACAAAATTTAAAAATAGTTTTAGCTGTTAGGTATTCAAGTTTATCTGGCGGTGTTTCCAATAATTAATTATATTGAGAAACTGGTTTGAAAACATTGAAAAGAATGAAACATGAAGTTAATTACATAAGAGTTCAAGGTCATCAAGTTTTTCTTTTGTTGGGATTCACACAACAACAAGTTGTCGTGGAGGTCTCGAAACGTGTACAATCCAGTCTCATTATTTTATCAGTTTGTCAAAACACAACAACTTAATTTATTTTTCGTTAAAATATAGTTGCTTTTTGTCTCATAAGAACATATTTTTGCAATACAAAAATGTTTGAATTATTTGATAGAATTTATATTTGTGAAAGTTATTAGCGATAATGTTGAGTATTGTTGATGATGTTGTTGATATTGTCAATAATGTTGATGTTGTCGATTATGTTGATGTTGTCGATAATGTTGATGTTGTCGACAGTGCTGATATTTTTGATGTTGTTGATAATGCTGATATTGTCGATAATTTTGATATTGTTGATAATGTTGATGTCGATTAATTTTTAAAAAAAACTTTAATTGTTTACAAATCGAATGGTAGTGATTGATATCATAAAAAATTCAAATAAACTCATCTAATTGGTCCTTCATCGACACGTGACGTTACTAGCAACACGATTTAAATTGTAACAAGATGAGTGGTTGGATGACCTAATTAACATCAATCAGGGGTTAATTGCATTCCAAAGGGTCATGAATCACTGAGCATGTTGCAACCATATCATTTGTCATCATTATTCTCTCTTCCTCTCTTTTTCTCTCTTCTCTTTCTCTCTCTCTCTCTCTAGCTTTCTCTTTTTCTTTTTCTTTCTTTTTCTTTTTCTTTTTCTCTTTCTCTTTTTCTTTCTCTTTCTCTTTCTCTTTCTCTTTCTCTTTCTCTTTCTCTTTCTTTTTCTCTTTCTCTTTCTCTTTCTCTTTCTCTTTCTCTTTCTCTTTCTCTTTCTCTTTCTCTTTCTCTTTCTCTTTCTCTTTCTCTTTCTCTTTCTCTTTCTCTTTCTCTTTCTCTTTCTCTTTCTCTTTCTCTTTCTCTTTCTCTTTCTCTTTCTCTTTCTCTTTCTCTTTCTCTTTCTCTTTCTCTTTCTCTTTCTCTTTCTCTTTCTCTTTCTCTTTCTCTTTCTCTTTCTCTTTCTCTTTCTCTTTCTCTTTCTCTTTCTCTTTCTCTTTCTCTTTCTCTTTCTCTTTCTCTTGTCTTTCTTTTTCTTTTTCTCTTTTTCTTTTTTTTCCAAAAAATGTATTTTTGAATAAATATTCAATATATTTTCAAAAAGTATTATTTTATAAAATTCTAAAATGGAAAAATTAGTTCAGTGTGGTTCAAATTCAGCAAAAACCATAATTTTTTTGTTAAAAATTGTTTGAATCGTTTGAATAACAAAACAATTTTTTAAATGGTAGTTGTGATGTTTTCCTTAAGTTTTGAATAAAATCAATAAATTTCCAATATTTTGTATGCCTAATAATTGAAACAAGTGATAAATAATAATATTTTCAGTCTACTTATCAACTTAAATACTCCAATAAATTCTAAGAATATTTATCCGAGTTACGGTTAGAGCTGCACAAACTGATCTATCAAACCACGAAATATACAAAAACTCATGTTCTAAAATCTAATAACAAGCCACGATCTAAATTCTAATAACAAACTCATGATCTAACTACCCACAAATTTAAACTTAAACAATTTAAATTGATTCAATCGAATATTTTAAAATAAAGTAATATATTTTTTTCAATTATGATATTCAATTTTCAAACCATTTCACCATTAGAATGAAATACACTCAATCGAAACTTTGCATGCCGTATACACAACAATTATGCAGAATTGTAAAATTATATACAAATATAACCATAAAACACATTAAATTCACTGAATTCATAAAAATGAACACGTTTATGGTGTTTTGTGTGTCTGGAAAATTTCAAATGTCTTTCAATGTTGTGGATAGTTGCTGAAGAGAAATTGTGTTTGAGAAAATGGAGGATAAAGAAATGTTTAAAAAGTAATTTTTAAATATCATATGAAAAATATAACGGAAGAAGAAAGCTGTCAAAATCATTAATAATTCAAATGCGATAGATCTAATAAGCGGCTGATATGCACGAAAAAATGAATTTAAGTATATGAAAAAGTAAATGTATTAAATAAACAACTCACAGTTCATGATGAACATCTTTTTGAAAATACCAAACGCGGCGACAAAGCATTCCGAGGGACTGGAAAAATAAACTTAAACTCGACACGAGATTTATTTTTTTATTTCATTGAAAAAAGATTAAATTTTATTCAGTTTTGTTTCTGATGATTGATGGCTTCTGGCAGTCATTTTGTTTCTTAGAACTGCTAAAATCAATTTCCGATGAGCGTCTAACGAAGTGGAATCTCCAAACACGTCGAAGAGTGCTTTTATCGACTCCATATTACTTGCCACTTTCCATGTATGGCGGTCACCGTTCTTTCTGCATCGCCGGTGTGTCCACATGAGAGATATTAATAATTCATAATCTCTTTATTTCAATTGCTTATTAATATCATTTGCATAATGTAAGCTTTCTCAACAAACAACTAAATGTAATCAACTTAAGAATTTCAATCAAATTATTTGTTCAAAGCACATTTTTACCTAATTAAAATGAAATATACCAAAAATAAATTAGCCAAATAATAACTATTCAAACTATGATATGATCAAAGAATTAAAAAAATATTTGAACATGATGTCTTCAAAACAACGACTTACATGAACCACTGAGCGATTGCCGGGCAACCAAATTCAGAACGCCTTGTGAACTTAATTGCTTAATTGTACGCTCCTAAGTAGGCATTCTACTTTTACGAGGGCAGCTTTGCAAAATTTATGACTCAAAGTGGAAAGCTGGTGGATGTGGTTATGATCATGATTATGATTGATTAAAGCGAAAGAAGCTGATAGGAGAGGAAATGATGGTATTGGAGTTAGTGAGATTTTAGGATTATATTGGCAAACGAGATGATGTTTGAGGTGACGATGAGCAGGATGGTGTTGACCGTGATGCATATAGTGGTGTTGATGGTGGTAGTGGTGTCAATAGTATTAGTGGTAGTAGTGATATTAGTAGTGGTACTAGTGGTGGTGGTGGTAGAGGATGTGACTGTAGTGAAATTGAAAATAGCGTATGCTTTTATAAAATTTGTCAGTCAAGAATCGTTTCACAAATTAAAAAAAAAAATGAACTAGATTAATGCTGTTAATAAGTTCTTCAAATAACTTAAAATAGTTATGTTGCGTATATAGCACATCACTACTTTTCAAGCGTTCTTGAGTTGTTTACATTCTCGATATTTGACCGCTAACAAGAATTCGACTTTCGATTAACTATTCTGAATTTCTTCTTAATTTTTAATTTGTATTGATAATAAACAAATATTAAGTTATTTGTTTCTATTGTATAACTACAAATACAACAGTGGCGCAGTCGACTCATTTTGTTCAAAATGTCCGCTGAAATGAGATATGCTGAAAATGTTCGGCGAATTGATGACAAATTCATTTTTTTATTATATTTTAAACTTTTTTTAAATAACTTATTTTCAGTTTTTTATGCATTAATCAGTATAAAATTTGAGTTTCATTTTTTAAATCCTTCAAATCACCTTTGCCGTGCTTGTATGCTTACTTGCTTGAGTCATACGTTGGGACCTTTTAACAACAAAAAAAACGAGAATAAAAAATTCACAATATTTAATATTATAGTCTATAGTCAGATTTCTGGCATAAAAAAGTGTATTTTCAAGTTTTTTTGAAAGCACTGAAGCATCACAACAGCTGGCATATTATTCCAATTTTTCCGTCCGATGACCTAAGACCTTCTGTCTCCAGCACTCTTGAGATATGTGGAAAGCATAAAATGTAAAGCTGTGTGTGAGGATTTCAGTTTTCTGGGCAACTGAATGCTCAATGGAATGATTTTTGAAGCTAGATAAGGTCGTGCCAATCCGTGACGACGCTTGAAGACCAGGAGTGCGACTTTAAAATTTAATCTGTGCTCAACACACAACCAAACCGATGCAGCTCTTAAAGAGAAGAGAATAGGTAATCATGCTTTTCGTCCCTGTCATCAATCTGGCCTCTGAGTTAATGAATGATTGAAGACGACGTGTGAGATGCTTGGGAAGCCGGACAAAAACAGAATTGACTAATAGAGCTTCGAGAAGACAAGAAAGAAAGTAACTAGAGCCGATTTCGGGAGCGATCCAGCAACGGCCTTGATTTTTCGCAACTTTGGAAAACACGCACGCATGACCCGGCCTACGTGCCTGCGGAAGAACAGGGAATTGGACGGGTCGATAAAGACCGCTCCCAAACTAATCAGTGCTGTAGGACGTTGATGACTGCGTCGAATGGTTGAGAACCAGATACCCTTCAATTTGCAAAGGTTGAACTGGAGACGGCTTAAATTCATCCAGTCCCCTATACCGCCAACACAAACCACTATTTGAAACTCTAGAGCCCGACCGTTCGGGTGGGATCACAGTGGTCGTAGCTTTGGTTGCCATCGGATTTGGAGTGTGCTTTTAGCCAATATTCTGTGACAATTCTTTCGAGCTCGGATTCTTATTATTATTATTATTATTATTATTATTATTATTATTATTATTATTATTATTATTATTATTATTATTATTATTATTATTATTATTATTATTATTATTATTATTATTATTATTATTATTATTATTATTATTATTATTATTATTATTATTATTATTATTATTATTATTATTATTATTATTATTATTATTATGCTATTAACGTGCTCTCTAAAAATAAATTTTCTCAGAGCACGAGGCAAACTGCGCCAAAATGATAACAAATGAATCTAATGTCAAAATTTAAAAGGTCAAATTCTATTTAACATTCGAGAGAACAAAAAGGTCTTGAGCTTCATATAGTACATGTATACTGGCGTAGCGAGGGGACAAGGAATGCCTAAGGCGCAATATCAGTGGAGGCAAAAAAACTATGGAGACATTTTGGAAAAGGTACTTACTATTACGCTCTCTCCCAGATCATCAGCTATTTTTGGAGACAAAAGTGTACCCGGTCATCAGTCACTTTCAGAGGAAAGAAATTCTTGTATGTTTTATTTAATTTTATTTTTCATTCAAATCTATTCAGAGTTTTTCTATTATTTTCTATTGAATGAATTATAGAATAAAATTACTTAAAACTTTAATAATTTAAAAAAAAATTTAGATATTTTTTCAAAAACATTTGCCATCAGTTTTAAGTTTATTCAAAAAAACGTTATTTAATTGTTTAGTTTAAAAATTTATACTAATTTTGTTTTCTATATTGATTCGAACTTTTCTTATATTTTTAATTCTCACATACTTTGCATATCAAATATTTAGAAAACTGTAGTTAATGTTTTCGTATTTTATGGAATTATTTTTTCAAATAATTTTCAAGCAATTAGTAGCCGGAAAATTACAAATTTATAAAAGAATTTTAAAAACCGAATTTTTTCACTTTTTGTTTTCATAAACTGGATATTTTAAGTAATTAAAAGATGTTGATAAAAGTTTTCCTTTTTATAGGCTTATCATTATTAATGAATGATTTACAAAAATTCAGAAGTTGACTAATTAAAAAATATAAAATATTTGTGAAAAAAAAGTTTTTAAAGTTGTACTTGCTTAATTAGCCATCTAGTTGTGACATAAGCATTTTTTCTTCTTTGAAAAACTAACATTGTTGTTAAGTAAAAAGAAACGACAAGTGTGAAACGTATTGTAAAAGTTCTTTCCGTGGATACAGTGTTTAAAATAATATAATATTTAAATTAGTTTATTTTTAATCTTAAAACCTTTTGATGAAATTACAAAAAAATAATTGTATGTAGAATATATTAATTTAAATAAGTTTATTACTAAGTTCAAATTTTTTACTTGCAATAGATTTTAAAATATACTAGCGGGGTTACCCGTCGTTGCTCGAGGTTTTCAGAGGTATTGTTATCGCTTTTTTCTCTTGCTCTCGTTTCCTTCCCCGCTTGATCTCCCGCTTCCGGTCACTTTCCCGTTCCCGCTCACGCTTGCTCTCCCGTTTTCACTCACGCTCGCTTTTCCGTTCCCTTCCCGCCTGCTCTCCCGTTCCCGTTCCCGCTAATTTTGTTTTCCATTCTTTCCTAACTTCTTTTAGCCCATAAAACGTCAAAAAGATTTGCTAAAACTGGCTAAATGTTGCTTGAAGCCTTCAAACGTTACGTAAAATTTGAATTTTATTACGCAATTACCTTTGATGGTCCATGGATGGTCGTACATAGGTACATTTAGCCTAGAAAGGTATTTTGGCCCTCCTGAGCCGGGGGACCGGAGTAGGGAATCCAAACTTTTTAACTTTCTTCCCTATATGAGAACTACCTCCTTACCAAATTCCATCAAGATCGCTCCAGCCGTTTAGATTTCTATAAAGGACAAACAAACAAACAAACATTCATTATTTAATCCTTTATATCCTTTATATTAACTTCGCTTTTTTTGTCTGAGTACAACCCCCTTTCTCGTTATTAATTCGATGTGAGACCTGGTCCATAGACTCGTGAAGACCGAATATTAATTTTAAGATAGCCAATCACAAAATTAATTTTTTTTAAATTTTTTATTTGAACGTTCTGCTAAAAAATCTATGCTATATTGCGTAATTGTTTATTGATTGATAATCAACGCCGAGCTCATCATATTTAGAGATATTTTGTGCTTCACAAAAAGAGTTCCAGACTTAACAAATTAAAATTAAATCAAAGTATAAATTCATTGTTCATATCTCCCATTCAAAAGTAAGTGGCAAAGCTTTGGTAATTTGTTTTTAGTTTTTAAAATCATGATTTACTGTGTATCTTTCAATTTGTTTCGTTTGTTGCATTGCACGTGATTAATTGTGTTATATTATTATTAATTATTATAAGATTATCATTATGCTCTAACATTTTGTGTTTTACAAAAAGGAGTTGCAGATTGGAAAAATAAATTTAAATTCATTGTTCATATTTATCGTTCAAGGCTTCTGATTTCAATTGTTCCTTATCTAATATTGTTCATCATGGTTTCCTAAACTGACGAGCTTGCCTATCGGTAAATGAGAAATTTTTTTGGGCAGGTAAGTGTTTTTTTATAGGATGGCATTACAACCATTATTATTGACGAGTAGTTATGACTATAAGATTATGAATTAATTTATCGGTCTTATTTTATTTTTTGCTTTTCAGAGGAAATTAGAAAATTACATTTTAAAGAAAATCTTACATGCAACACCAATTTATTGTAAAAGTTTCACTGATATATGAGGTGCATGAAATTTGAAAGAAATGAAAGCAAGCTCAGTATTTTTGTGTTTCTACAAAATCATGAACAAAGTTCTCAAACCAGCCTATCAATCTGCTGCTGTTTGTTTAATTTATAATTGCATCATTTGCTAAATAAAAGTGTTACTCTTCCATTGTTCCAAATTGATGATCTCCGAAAATATCACAAGTAGCGTTATATGCTTTCTGTAGACATGACACTTAAAAACTAAGAACTCAAAAAGTAAGACTAGCGATTTTTCGAAAAGCAGCTGTTAAACAGTGTGTGACAAATCTATTGTAAGCATTTACAAGTATTTAAAATAAATATAACCTGTTGAGATTTTAACATTATTGCAGCGTTAACTAATAAATTCTTTTTTTTCAGATTTAGTCAATCAAAATAATCCTTTGCAGAAGATCACACTTGCAGAGTGGAACCAATACATTAAAGAACACTAATTAAAATTGAGGAAGTTCAGACGTAACTAAACGAGCAAACCAAACAACAAAAAGTGTTAACGAGAGAACAGATCAATTTTGATGACTGTGCACAGCATTCCGCTACAGCCCATCTAAGCCACATTGGGAAGTCTCTGAAATTTAATAGAGGAACGAAAAGCGACTGTGAGCGAAAAGAGCGAGCAGGAAAAGAGAGCAAGCTGGAGCGGTATAGCGTAAAAGCGACCGTGAGCAGAAATGCGACCAGGAGTGAGAAAGCGACCTTGAACGGGGAAGCGAGCGGTTAAGGAAACGGGAGCCAGAGAGAAAAACGATAAAAAAACCTTTAAATTCCCGGGCAACGCCGGGTAACCCAGCTAGTATATATATATAAATGAATGTTTGTATGTATGTATGTATGTATGTCCTTTATGCATTGCTACACCATTCATCCGATCGTAATTAAATTTTCACACAACCTTGAGAGTCAAAAGGAATGAAATATAGTGAAAAAAAAATTTGAAATCCGTCACAAAATGAGCGGAGCGGGTGAGTGAGCGGGAACTATATACATTTATATATATATATATATATATATATATATATATATATATATATATATATATATATATATATATATATATATATATATATATATATATATATACATGGATAAATGAGCAAAAACGGGAACGGGAAGCCAACTGAGAGCGAAAGATAGAGCGGGAAAGGGAAAGCGACCGAGAACGGGAAAGCAACCAGGAGCGGGAAAGTGATATATATATATATCTATATATATATAAATGAATGTTTGTATATATGTATATATGTATGTTAATGTCCTTTATGCATTGCTACACCATTCATCCGATCGTAATGAAATTTTCACACAACCTTGAGAGTCAAGGAGAGTCAAATAAAAAAAAATTTGAAATCCGTCACAAAATGAGCGGAGCGGAGCGGGTGAGCGAGCGGGAACTATATATATATGTATGTGCGTATGTATGTGTGTATGTATGTATGTGTATGTGCATGTATGTGTGTCTGTGTGTGTGTTTATGTATGTACTAGCGGAGATACCCGGCGTTGCCCGGGTTTTTTAGAGGTTTTTCTAATGTTTGTCTCTTTCTCTCCCGTTTCCTTTCCCACCTGCTTTCCCACTCCCGTTCGCTTTCCCGTTTTCGGTCGTTTTCCCGCTCCCGGTCGCTTTACCACTCCCGGTCGCTTTCCCGCTCACGTTTGCTCTCCCATTCCCGCTCACGCTTGCTTTTCCGTTCCCGCTCGCTGTCCGTTCCGCGTCGCTTTCCCGTTTCTATAATAGACAAACTAACCCTTTTTTTTTTTTTTTTTTTTTTTTTTTTATGATAGTTTATAGTCCTTTACACCAAGTGTTTTAAGACTGAATTGGCTGTATATAGGAAGCACATAAGTACTTCCTGTCGTGGATCAAAGTTTGATCCTTTTAACTGTCCCTCCTCCTTTATCCAGGCTTGGGACTGGCTCGCAATTAGCGAGGCGGAGTTACAAACTAACCCACAAACATTCATATATATATATATAGTCTTACCCGTTTTTTTACCCGGGTCGCTTTCCCGTTTCTATAATAGACAAACTAACCCACAAACATTCATATATATATATATATATAGTCTTAGCAAATCTATTTTACGTTTTATAGGCTAACAGTAGTTATGAAAGAATGGAAAAGAAAAAATGAGCGTGAACGGGAGAGCAACCGTGACCGGGAATGGGAGAGCAAGCATGACCGGGAACGGGAGAGCAAGCGTGAGCGGGAACGGGAAAGCGACCGGGAACGGGAAAGCGACCGGGAACGGGAAAGCGACCGGGAACGGAAAAGCGACCGGGAACGGGAAAGCGACCGGGAACGGAAAAGCCACCGGGAACGGGAAAGCGACCGGGAACGGGAAAGCGACCGGGAACGGGAAAGCGACCGGGAACGCGGAAAGCGACCGGGAACGCGGAAAGCGACTGGAATCGGGAGAGCAAGCTTGGAAGGAAACGCGAGCAAAAGAGAAAATCGATAACAAAACTTCTGAGCGGGAAAGCGAACGGGAGCTGGAAAACGACCGAGAGCGGAAAAGCGACCGGGAACGCGACGAAAACGGGAAAGTGGAGAAGGAAACGGGAGCGAGAGAGACAAACATTAGAAAAACCTCTAAAAAACCCCGGGCAACGCCGGGTAACCCCGCTAGTATATATATATATATATATATATATATATATATATATATATATATATATATATATATATATATATATATATATATATATGTGTGAATATATATATATATTCATATATATATATATATATATATATATATATATATATATATATATATATATATATATATATATATATATATATATATATATATATATATATATATATATATATATATATATATATGTGAATACGTTTTTTCTGTTATTACAAAACAAAGTACATAACTTTAATTTAGTTAAATCTTTAGGAAGTTTTGAATAAATCAATAAACATGTTGACCTTGTTGAACTTTACAATATTTTTATTATAAGCGAACATGAATGAATGAATAAACTAAGGTCCCGCTTTTAATCCGAATCTCACGGTAGTACCAGGATCGCCTCATATGGGAACAGAAAGTTTTATCTTTTTATCTTTTACAGTTTTATTCACCGGCCCTAGTATCCATAGTCGGAGTGTGTTGAACTTTATTTCTCATATTTGTTCCTCGGTCCGTTTCATAAGCCAAATTCCTGGCCCGGCCTAAAATTCCTATATACTAGGTAAAAAGTCCCAACCCGGTCCGTACAGTACTTTAAGGCCTGTAGTTGTTGTTAGATTTGAGAACAGCTGTTTATCTTTTATTCATGTTTATTCGATCGTTTGCTGTGATGTTGAAGATGTCTCTAGTTCTAGTTCATGTTTCTTTGCAACCGATTCAGCTACATCAATCTTTAATCATTGTAGGTCACCGTCAGATGACATACGTCCTTCATGATGTAATAGTCAGGTGTATATATATATATATATATATATATATATATATATATATGTGTGTGTGTGTGTGTGTGTGTGTGTGTGCGTACGAGAACATTAACATAACATGTTCATATTATAATTATTTTGCATAAACTAATTTTTTCATTACTCAACAAAATATGGATTCTTTTATGCCAAGCAATCCATTAAATTTGTGGTTTTTAAATAACCCAAATTTGTTTGTTAAATGTGTTTTACATGAGATGAGGCAGCATGAGCAAATCCACCTGCTACAAATACTAACTGAAAAAATAGCCTCAATCAAGTAAAACTATTAGACATATGAAAAGTTGTAAACCCCTTCAAAGTAGTGTTTGTCCAATAAATTCTTAAATGTTCGATGTTTTAGCGATTGACAACGACAGACTTTTTCAATTTCCAATACAAAATAATTCAAATTAGAAAAACTGATCCGTTAATTTTGAAAAAAATCAAAAGGCCACAGATATAATAACATATATTAACGGACATGCCTACACACTTTTTTAACGTTAGAAAGCTTCCATTTTTAACATATTATCTTGATACATTTTCTTGTCATTGGCTGAAGAAAACAATTATGTCAAAATATTTAATACATGAGATTTCATCAAGCCAGTCGCGTTGAGGTTGTGCGTGACTTTATTATTTTCAACAAAGTAACAAAATGACAAAGTGACTAGCTCACAACGACCGATTTAATCGGATGTTTTTGCTTTGTTCAGCTGTTTCGTGACATGTTTGTCGATTTGAACCGAACTTAATAAACTTCTAAACAAAATTTCAACAACTGCTGTTCCATTTACTTCAGCTATTATCAAAACGTCTGAACCAGAACAATTAGTTTTCAAAGTAACCTTCAACTCCATAAACGTATTACAGGAACAATAGAAATCGGTATATAAAACTCAATCTTTTTTTAGTATAAAGTGAGCTTTTTATAAATTTTTCACTTTTAAAAGAATTTGATTTTTTATTAGCTTTTTAAATTGGTATCGCAAAGTTTGAATGTGTTCAAATCTGATCAGTAACGGTTTTTATTAAAAATCTTAGTCTTTAGATCACATAAAACACTTAGCGTATTCGGACTCAATTACATTCACAAATAAATGAAAGTCCAAACTTACAGACAAAAAACTGAAAAAAAATTGAAAATACCCTCATATTTAAACCCCCATAAATCCATATAAAGAACATAAATTCAAAAATATAAAGAATATAAATTCTTCCCCCATCAGATGGTCCCATTCAGGGGTCGTCTTCTCATCTAGATTGCAGCTCGTTTTGGATGATGGGGTGGCTGTAGCGCTGGACAAAAAATAGTGCCGATTCCGGAGTACCGATTTTCGAGCGCTCATAACTCCGGAACCGGAAGTCACCTGACTCTGCGATTCAAACTCGAGTTAGATGTCATGGACCCCTATGTTTTTTTAGTTTGGTTTTTTTAAGGTCACGTGGTTCCGGAAATATTCGACGTCGAATCCGCAAGCGTTTATAGCCCAAAAGCGGACGTGGGCGTGGTGGCACAGCCTTCCCTTGTACCTGTAAAATCTCAGGTCGCTGGCTATTGCCATTTTTGAGAAATCGCGATTTCCGGGCTCAGATTCCTTTCCCTCCTGGCTCCCATGTCGGGTTCAACTATAGCAGACTCGCCCGCGTCGCACCTGAAGTCCTAAATGTGAAAATTTCGGCGAAGCCAGTATTACAACATTTTTTTTTAAATTTTTAAATCTGTTCAAAAAACATAATTTTTGGGTCACTTGAGATTACAATAACTTTATTAATTAACCTATGAATTTATTTAACGAGTTCCAACAAACGTTGTAAAAGCGTAAGGTGACCATTTAAAAGATTTGACACGTGTTTATTTTAAAGAGTCGCATGAATGGTCACGATCAAAAACTTCAACTCACAGTCACATCCGCCAAATCACTCACAATTTTGCTTTTTAAAAGAACACATAAACAGGACTTCTCTTCAAATATCACCAATACTTTATATTTTCAAAATAAAACGCTATGAAGTTTTTCCATCTCGAAAACAAAACAGCAAATATTTTTATAAAATGTTTTTCAAATTAATGTATAATCGTATTATGCTGCTAAATAAAACAGTGATACTGTTTATAATTTTCACTGCTTTTAATATTTTGGCATATATAACACAATTTAATCAAAAATTAGTTTTTTCTTGCTGAACGTCGATCTTTTGTGTCGTGATCAAATTATCCCACGATGCAATGAGTGGTGGTGATCTTTTCTGTACAACCTTTAGAAGTGAGACATTCTATTTGTTGTGGTTTTTGTTATGGGTGATGTTATTGATGTGAACCGCTCTGATTGTACATGTAGATCTAGCACATGCCTAAGTGCAGCCATTAAAGTCACTATCACAATAAATGAAAAAAGGTATTTGTAATCCTGCGATTTTTGCATCTCAATGGAGCAGTCATTCAAAGATGGCTGACATGTGTCGTTTTCAGTTTAAATAAAAATAAATGACTGATGCATGCGCTTATGTTAAAACGTCAAATTAATTTAAATAGATTTTAAAAATTAAAATTTAATTTCGCCGTGGCACGTTCTGTGTGTAATTTGAAATCTTCAGTGCATGCATAAATTATAATCTCAGAATACATAATGTGCCTAAAATCAAATTTTTTCTTACACAAAAATTATCATGGCATTTGGGACTTTCCAGAACTGTTGCGCCAAATTTATTAATTTGTTTTTTGGTCTAATGCAGAGATGTTCATGGGTTGGCTTGACCCATGGGTTGAATTGGGTTGGGCTGGGTTGGGTCAAGAATTTTCAACTTGAGGTGTGTTGGGTTGAGTGGAAAATTTGTAAAAAAATTCGAAATATTATTTTAGAACTTCATTGGATGCTGAAAGTGAATCACCGTCAAAGAGAGTCCGCATTGATCCGTTTACCAATCTTCGAGATGGCATTTCAAAATCTGGATTCTAATCTGGTGCTGTAGTGCACTAAGGCAAAGATGACTTAGCATCATACAAGGCAATGCGAGTGCCAATGGACCCCTTCAATTTTGAAAATGACTTAGCAACAAATTGCCACTTGTCTATTTTGCATCTCAGCGAGTTCAGTTCGGTCTCAGCATGACATTTCTTCTGTGGGACACACAATAACTGACATAAGTACTTTCTTCTTGTCTTGCTATATTTGTTTGCTGCGTGTGACACGGTGGACCACGACATGCTTTGACAAAAGTGTGCTGTCTTCCTTCAGATTTTGTGGGAATTGGCTGTGGTCCTACCTCGCCTGGCGTGAAAGTCGAATAAAGATCGGCAACACGTCCTCCTCCGGGGTCCTTACTGCTTGTGGAATTCCTCAAGGGTCGGTCTTAGGTCCAACTCTCTTCTCAATATATACTGCTGATCTATCCAAAGTCATCGATCGTCAAGGGCTGAGGTATCTTTCTACGCTGACGATACGCAGATCTACGTCACTGCGATTTTGGGTGTGCCGTCAGTCTCGACGTGTGTCGACGATGTCTACCAATGAATGCGATCAAGTCGCCTCCAACTAAATTCTGGCAAATCAGAAGCCATCTGGTTTTCTACCTGACGTCGGAGTCACCTCCGCCCATCTGAGTCTGTGCGCCTAGGAAATGACCGAATCACGCCGTCTTCTTCGGTCAGAGACCTGGGCGTCTTTCTCGACTCCGATCTGACCATGCGCACCCACGTTAGTCACGTGACACGCGCGTGCTGTATGATGCTGCGCCAGATCAGAACTGTCGCGGCCCACCTTCCGGCGTTCGCCATCAGAACATTATTCACCTCATTGATACTCTGGAGGCTCGACTCCTGCAACTCAGTTCTAGTCGGGCTTCCCAAAACCCTCACTCGACGCTTGCAGGCCGTTATCAATGCTGCCGCCAGGTTTGCTTCGAGAAGCCGCAAATATGGCCACATTACCCCAATACTCCACGAACTTCACTGGCTTAGAATTGAACGCAGAATAGTGTTTAAGTTGGCAATCATCATTTTCAAGTGCCTCAGAAAGATAGCCCCACAGTATCTTGCCTCATCACTCCATTTATTCATTCATTCATAAGGTCAAGCCTATTTTCAGAAAAAGTGGAATCAGTTGAACTTATTAGATGGTCTATGCGTGCAGGCATTTGTACACGTTAATATACATGTTTTCAGAATTTTTGTTGGGTTGGGTCAAGAACTTCTATCTTGTGGTGGGTTGGGCTGGGTTATATATGTCAGTTGGTGGGTTGGGATGGGTTGGGTCGCTCAAAATGGACCCACAAACGCCTCTGGTCTGATGTAAAATATTTTGAAAAAACTTACAAATTCAACAAGTTTTATGAATTGAAAGTCAAAAACTTTAGTTTAATTAACATATGTCTAGAATTGGTTTTTTTGTTAATTTTTAATGAAAAAATAGAAAAATAGATGAGCCTATGTTGCTAAAAACAATTAAAGACCTGGAGATTTAAAACAGTGTGAATAAAATTATTACTACTACTAAACGGCAGTTGTTTGACGCTGAAGAAAGTAACAGATGTCTTTGAAAGAATTACTCGTTTCATGGGTTTATAACTGAAGAAATAAACTGGACATAAATATACACAGAAAATCTTTCTACAAAAAAATGTTTGACATTTTATTGAAAAAAAGGTAGGTGGAAAGTAAAAATGCGGTTTAAATTTCAAATACAAACAAGTTTTAATTATTAATTTGTAGTAATGTTTTTTAAGTAGTTTTATCAATTATCAGAGTTATTTTAATGTGCACTTAAAGTTTTAATAATTTTTTTATAGTAATTTAACGTTTAAATTGAATCAGGTTATTCAAAACCTGTGCTCTTGGGGTCAAAATATTTAATAGAAAAAATGTTTATTTTGACACACATCTTGTTAATATAGAATTATTGGGTTCATAATAGAGAATGCACAAAACAGAGTTAATGTTAATTTTTTTATGAAAGAATTACTATAAATAAATTATATTGCTCTGTTGTTAATGATAAATGTTTTAAGGATGATGACGGTTATTAATAATAAATTAAAACCTACTGCCAGCAATCGGGGACTCACAAAACAATCAAGAATAACTGAACGATAGTCATTTTTATAATTCCATTTGCAGGATAATTTTGTATTTTAAACTAATAACAACACTGCAACGCGTTAACGTATATTAATTATAAGGATAAATAATTAGAAGTTAAGATTATATATGAATCTATTATTATGTACCATCATCCTTACACCGTGTGTTAAAGCCAAACTAGGGAAAAAATTGACTTGAGAAAAATATAAGGAGAAATCAATAAAATTTTCATATTATGAAAATAAAAGATAAACTCTAGTTAAGTATTAGAGAATTAAAAACATGTTTGTAATTCCAACCTTTCAGGGTGTGAATTTATTATTATTTTTTGTTTCAAGTATGGCTGTATATGAAGTTCCAAGCTCTAGTTTACTAAATTTTAAAAGTTGCCGAATTAGCTCGCTTGCGACTCGTAGCGTAGAAGTTAGCAGTTATTTATATTACAACTAGCGGGATACCCGGCGTTGCCCGGGATTTTTAGAGGTTTTTCTAATGTTTGTTTCTATCGCTCCCGTTTCTTTCTTCGCTTGCTCTCCCGCTCCCGGTCGCTTTCCCGTTCCCGCTTGCTTTCCCGTTCCCGCTTGCTTTCCCGTTCCCGCTTGCTTTCCCGTTCCCGGACGCTTTCACGCTTCCGGCAGTTTTCCCGCTCCCGATCGCTTTCCCGCTCTCCGGTCGCTTTCCTTTTCCCGCTCGCTTTTTCGCTCTCAGTTGCTTTTCCGTTCCCGCTTGCTTTCCCGTTCCCCTTTCCGCTCATTTTCGAATTCCAGTTTCCACTCGCTCTCCCGCTCCCGCTCCGCTCATTTTGTGACCAATTTCAATTTGTTTTCACTATATTTTTTTCCTATTGACTCTCAAAGTTGTGTGAAAATTTCATTACGATCGGATGAATGGTGTAGCAACGCATAAAAGACACATTATTACATTATCTCATTTATATATATAGATGTTTCTCGAATTAGAATTCTGTTTATAATATTTCTTTTGAAAAGAATTAACTCGAATTTCAAAACTATCTTGCAGCGGTGACCCGTCAAATGGGCCTCAGACAAAAGGGCCCCGATAAAAGGGCCCCGACATTACGGCTCCCGAATAACGGGCCCCAATAAATGGGCCGCGTCAAAACGGCCCCGTCAAAAGAGCCCCGACAAAAGGACCCCGACAAAACGACCCCCGTCATAACGGCCCCCGACAAAAAGGCCCCCAACATAAGGGCCTCGACAAAAAAGCCCTTACTTTTTAGATTACATCAAAGCGTTTACGTTGTTTTTTCCAAACTTTTTACAAACTTTTTACAAACTTTTTACAAACTTTTTACAAACTTTTTACAAACTTTTTACAAACTTTTTTCAAACTTTTTACAAGCTTTTTACATTCTTTTTACAATCTTTTTACAAACTTTTTAAAAACTTTTTACAAACTTTTTACAAACTTTTTACAAACTTTTTACAAACTTTTTACAAACTTTTTACAAACTTTTTACAAACTTTTTACAAACTTTTTACAAACGTTTTACAAACTTTTTACAAACCTTTTACAAACCTTTTACAAACTTTTTAAAAACTTTTATTCAGGTTAAAATCTCTGTTTGTGTGTGTGTTTGTGTATATGTGTAGTTGTGAGTCTTTCTCTGCAAATCTTGCAGCACAAACAAAATCTGGATAGAAAAACAAATCAGTGCAGGAGAAGACGAGAGAAGAGTTATTTCTTGGTAGTCAGGTCTACCCTGAATACGGTGTGGCAGCGGCCGTAGAGCGTAGAGTAGGATAGCGAAAAGAATAACTTAGAACCCGTTTTGTGGCTGGCTACACGCTGCCGTAATTGGCCATAAAGCTGAGTGTTACTGAACTCTGACAGATTCTTTGGGAGTCGTTGAAGTCTCGGAGACGCTTGGTGGTGCCGACGCCCGGTTGCAGACGACTCCTGTGTTAGGAAAACTGAACTTGTGCTTGAGGGTCTGCCGATATTTGTGTGAGCGGGCCATAGATGAATTGTATCCGGGTGATGAGCATATCGTAAATTTAAGTGATTGCGGAAATTGTGAATATTTTGAGGAAACGGCTTTGCAGTAGAGTCTTGAACTTTTGCATGCTGTTGATGATGAAAACGCCAACAACGTTGTAATGAGGAAAAAATTTGAAAATATCAGAAAAGACAAAAAGTAGATGCTTTGATTTCCATGAACACAGCC
>OZ022243.1:17162788-17202788 GCA_963978895.1 Erpobdella octoculata | reverse complement strand
CTTTTCACAGGCTATTGCTTAGTGGACTATTCGCCAATGTCTGATCGCAAAATACGACAAAGTGGAGCCAAGTATCGAAAGGCTGCAAAGCAAAAGGCTGAGAACGCCACAAAGTTGTTAAAAACTATTCCGAAGGTAACGCTATTCTTTAAATCAGCTGAGACAACTGAAAAAACTACCAGCGAGTCAATTGACCATGAAGAGAAAATACATAATAAAGATTCCCTCAGTGTCCCTCAGGAGAAAGCGACTGTTGGTGGTTTGGAGCTATTATCAGACATTTTCCTCTCCTCAGCATCAGATGTAAACCGCAACTGTGATGTGGAAAGCAGCTATGAAACAGAATTGGTGCCTCCCGCGGATCCCTTCTTATGGTCATTGAATGAATCTACACGTGAATATTTTGTGGTGAACAGCGTGATACAAAAAGAAAATTCTGACTTTTCAAAATCAAAACGACAATATGGTGACTTCTGCCGATCTTTTACCCCAACGATGTTCTACCGTGAAATGTGCAATGGTGAAAGAGTACGAAGATGTTGGCTCATTTACTCTGAGAGTCAAGGGAAGGTGTTCTGTGGAGTTTGCCGATTATTTGGTTCACAAGTGTCTGCTTTGAGCTGTGAAGGAATCAATGACTGGAAGCACGCCAAAGAACGACTTGCAGAACAATGTTTGACAATATTTAGAGTGGCGTAAATCCTAAAGGACTTCAAGGCCACTGAAGGGTTCTTTGCAAAGGCAGCCATTTATAGGCGCCTACCCCTTTGGCAATGCGAGTGAACTCCTTGCTTAAGGGAGTTACACTGGTGACGCCGGTGAGGCTTGAACTGCCGACCTAATGATCGACAGGCGAACGCTCTACCGCTCTTCCACCAGCGCCTCGAAACACGAAAATTCTGATCATCATAGGTCTGCTGCATTGACGTTGCTGAGGCGGAGTCAAGCGAAAAGTATAAAATGCCATCTCGTTTCCCAAATGGAATCGGAAGTCTCTTATTGGCGTAAGGTTCTAACAAGGGTAGTGGAGGTGGTAAAAAGTCTCACTTCTCGTGGGTTGCCATTTCGAGGTACATCGGAGACTTTCAATGATCCACACAACGGCAACTACATGATGACCTTGCAATTGGTGGCAAAGTTTGATGTGTTCTTATCAGAGCACATTGCCCGATATGGGAACTGTGGTAGTGGCAGCACCTCATATCTGTCATTCGCCACCTGCAAAGAAAGTTCGTGAGAAGATAATTGATTAGCTGAAAGAAGCAAAATACTTTTCTTTCAGTGTGGACTCTACACCAGATATCACACACAATGACCAACTTTCTTTTGCTGTTCGTTATGTGGGCAGGAACGGCACACCATACGAAAGATTTCTGACCTTCCTCCAGAATGTTGGACACAAATCCGAAGACCTGGCAATAGCTGTGTTCGAAATTCTGAAAATATTTGGCGTGGACATTCATGACTGCAGGGGACAGTCGTATGACAATGCAGCAAATATGGCTGGCAGGTACTCAGGGCTGCAGGCAAAAGTAAAGGATGTTAACCCATTCGCCCGCTTTGTACCTTGCGCTGGCCATTCACTTAATTTGGTTGGCCAATCAGCAGCAGAAGCATGTTCTGAGGCAGTTTCGTTTTTCGCATTCATACAAAATCTCTACAATTTGTTTACAAATTCAACTCATCGTCATGCCATCCTCCAAAAGACCTTTGATGACAGCAACAATGACTCCACAAAGACGCTAAAAAGCCTCTCTATAACGCGGTGGTCCGCACGGGATGATGCTTGCTCTGCACTCAATTGTGGCTGGGAAGAAACGCAAGATGCTCTGAAGTTAATAGTGGACGACATGACCGAGAAACCTCTTGTACGCAATGAAGCCGAGGGGCTCCTTCGTCAGTTCCATTCCCTTGAAACAGCTTTTATGACTACCCTGTGGAGTCTCCTGCTTCATCGCTTCAAAGCAGCCAGCGTTCGCCTTCAGGCCATCGACATCGACCTCAACACGGTTGTGGAGCTTTATGGATCACTAATTGAACTTGTCAAAACCTGTCGGAATGATTTCGATCTGTTCGAGAAGAAGGCGACGGAAAAAGGACCTACACAGTACAAGCATGAAAAAAGTCGAATGATTAAACGGAAAAGACATCATGACGAAGTGTCAGATCCAGCAGAAGTCCCATTCTCCCCACGTGAAAAATTCCGCTTTAACACATTTTTGCCAATTTTGGACAGTCTGAATGTCCAGTTGCAACAGCGCTGCGAGGCCTACATCTATCTCAACAAACATTTCGGATTCTTGATAAGAATCAGTACCATGACGTCTGCCGATATTTCCTCTTCAATTGTTAGCCTCAGTGAAGAATTGCCGAATGACTTCGACAGAGATTCCCTCACAAAAGAATGCATTCACTTCGCTGCGCATCTCCGAAGTCAAGACAATGAGTGTGGTCCAAAAACAGCCGCTGATATGATGAAAATGATCCGCGAGAACCTTTTCACAGATGTATATCCAAATTTGGAGATTACTCTTAGAATTTATCTATGCCTTATGGCAACAAACTGTTGCACCGAACGCAGTTTCTCAGGTTTGAAGCGTATTAAGAATTACCTGCGTTCCTCCCTCTCTCAAGACAAGATGACCAGTATGTCATTATTGTGTATAGAGTCGTCAATTTTGGAAACATTCGATTGTGACACAATTATTAATGACTTCAGTGTAGTGAAGGCCCGGCGAAAGCCAATATGACACGTCACACGTTTCTAAAATGTACACCTTGATTTTCAGTGGTGTGTTCACATATTTTCATACAAAGATTGTCAAAGTACATGCATATGTTTGGAATCCACTTTAAAGCAACTGTGTTGTGCATTATAACTATTGTTTATCACTCATACAAAATTTCACTAGCTGTGCTAGGTTTTCACTTCTTTTTGCGTTAAATTTCTGTATTTGTGTGCGTGGGTGTCAACAGGCTATATAAGCACTGTATTTCCGCCTCTTTGGCACTTCCGTTTAATTGTAATGTTATAGTTCGGCGACTTGCCAATAAAGAAAATGAAGACAAATAATTGTGGATTGCGATTGTCCAGGAAAAATATTGCCCACACTGAGGGGCGGCCCATGCTGCCAAAGCCCAGGAGCGGTCTGACCGCTAATTACGGCCCTGTACATACATACGTACATACATACATACATACATACATACATACATACATACATACATACATACATACATACATACATACATACATACATACATACATACATACATACATACATACATACATACATACAAACATTTATTTATATATATATAGATATATATCAGGGTGGCCCTTAATGTATATAGTAAAAGAATAAAAACTGGAAATTTGACTGTAAAACCCGCCAATGCGTTCCAATAATAGAATAAATACACTATGCAAAAAATTGTGCAAAATAGACAATATTTAAAAGTGTCTTCCGAGGTTTGAAATTTTCTAAAAACAGTCAAAAATAAGAATTTAAAAAAACATAAGAAACCGACTTTTTGTTGTTTTTGCACCCCCTCCCAGAAATTACAACTTTACTTTTTTCATTCTCATCAGAGTGGCTTAGACATTTTTGTTCTGCGGGTGTCTAAAAATTTACGAATGCGCCCACTTTTATGCAACCGAAGAGGCCTTGAGAGAAATGAAGCAAAAAATTTTCCGCTCTGAGTCAGTTATGTGATTCTCCGCTTATGGCTCCATATGTTTCACAAATTTACGGACTTCATAAATGCATTATGTTTCTTCTTTTTTTAAAATTCAGCATAAACAATTTTAAAAAATTGCAAATGTTGAAATTTTATTTTAAGTTATGTTTATAAAGAATCAAAACGTTTTATTATGCAAAGAGTTGAAATTTACGTTCTGGTTATTAAAAAAATTTGCTAAAAATCCGATATTAACATATCCAAAGTTAACTTTCATATATTTTTAATTGAATTGTTTATCTATCGATTAATCTAAATGCAGTTAAACATATCATTTCACCTTTTCTACCTAGATAAGATAACAGCGGGAAGACGTTATTAGAAAGTACGAAATCTGATCTTCAATGTCTTGGAAGAGCTTAGTAACATATCCCTTCCAGGCATCATCTAGAAACACGCCATATTTCTCACGTCATGTTTGGATTAGAAAACTGAAGAGTTAATAAAAGAAATTTTTTGTAAGTTGTACAGCGTTGAAAAACCACTTTTGCTTATATGGGGGGGATTCAATTTGTCGAAGTTCAATTTATTAAAACAAATTTATTTTAAACACATATGGTAATATATGTACTATAATTTTTGTTTTTATGAATCTTTGAACGGCATAATGATTAACCTAAGTTTTGTTGACCGATATAAAGTTTTATAAATATAGGACTGGCATCTGGGGAATTAAAAACTCCAGATGATATATTTTTAATGAGCAAGATGCAATGTGTGATTTGGTGTCATATGATGTTTAAACTTTCAAAGTTATTTGTCAAGTATTATTTGATATTACTGCAAACAGTGCATGGTCTGATTTTATTCTGATTAACAACTAATAATTTTTATTCACACAAAATGAATTTATTGAACACATACAAAACTCAAAAGTAAATTGAACCTTTGCAAAAAAAACAAGTTTCACTGACACAAGGAAATTGATGTGGTTGTAAAAAAATTATATAAGAAATTTCGAAAATTTAATTCAAATTTTGGAAATTTCTTATATAATTCAAACAACCCTTAAAATACTCGGTTTTTTAACAAATCGCTCATATTTTCTGATTCGGCAGCTTTTCACTTCATTTTTCTTTTAACAAACTTTTTTTTAAATTACTAAAGGTAATTATAAATATATTTATGTTTGATTTGTTTTTTTTTCTAGACTTAGTTCACCAAATTCTTTATTTGCAATAAAGACCGTTCTCTTTTGCAGTTGGTAACTGGTAGTTTCAGAAATAGCTTCAAAGCTATGAAGAGACATTTGGAAAAAAACCAACATTTTGCATAATAATTTTTATTTTGATAAGCTAAAAAACAGAAAATAATTTTCATAAAATAATCATGAACATATGCAGACATCACTTGAATAAACATGAACATATACAGTCATCACAATCATCACCTTCCACGTTAATACTAGTCATCCATGGAGACATCTTGCGGTAATCGATTTGTATTACCCCACCCCATCACACAACAAGTCTCGCTTATGTTGATCCTGGTTTTACATAGATTCGCCAATTAATGATGATCATTATCGAAATAAGTGTTGAATCGTTACTGATAATTAGTTTATTAAAGAAATTTGTATGTAGTTAATTTAGGTTGGAAATAATCACATATATACCCATCGGTATTACAAGTTATCATTGCTCTTCATTACATCCACGCTGCAACTCTTCTGTTTTTTGATTACCCAAATCTCATTGTAACTGCAATAAAATAATTGTTTACATGGGGCTCAAATGCATTCAATTTATTTTTAACTCTTCCCTCTTTCAAATTCTTTGCTCCATCTCCATCGGATACATGCTCTCCTGGCAAATACTGAACACTTTCCAGTGTAATAAATTCCGGTCGAAGCAAGAGAAGATATTTCATGAAGGTACTCCACATACTCTAGCGTTTAAACGAGAACTGGAAGATAGTTTGATTTCTGCTGGCAAAGATGAAATAACAGAAATGGAAGAAGAAACAAATGAATTAGATCAACGTGGGTTTACATAACGCAATTTTTTTTATTATTTGTGATTTTATTAAAAATACTTTAAATCGTCGATTGAAGCTTCTCTGGATGATATTAACATTGCCAATGTGGCCATTGGTTGTTTTATAATCTACGACGACAAAAAACCATCTCAAGCTATTTTCGATACATGGGTATCTCAGTGTGACGTTGGAATTTCCATCAACATCAAACAACCTTTTCCGAACTTGACAAAAAATGCAAATAAAAGTATGTTTAAAACAAAATTAAATAACACAATAATTATAAAATGAGTTACTGTTGGTGAACTTTAAAAGTTAAATAAATCGTTTGTATTGAATTAGATGACAGCGCGTCTTCGTTACATGAACTATTCAAGAGACACTCCACGTTTCATAATAGTATAAACAGCACTGCTCAAAAAGAAAAGAAGGAATTAGATTTTTATGTTCTAGCACAATATGATACCTACGTTGCTGTGGACAATTTAAAAGAATATCTCAACCACTGTGACCCGTCACAACCACTGGCCCTTGGACATGCCATGGTTGACGGGCGTTCAAAGGATGGCGCTCTTTGGTACACTGTTGGAGGAACTCTCGTGCTCAGTAGAGAAGCCATTGCTCGAATTATGAATGAAAAAGATTGCAAATCGAAGGAAATTCGTGAGTGAAATATCACTTGTAATTTGATCAATGAAAAATTATAATCTCTTATTGACTCCTCTTTTTTATTGGGTACGAGTAATATGATTGCTATAAAAGGTGTGCAGGTGCAATACTAAAACATTGAAGTTTTGTGTTTATGTATATTTGCTATATATTGCAACACGCTGAAGATTCCCCATTCTCGCCTTGTTTTAAAAAAAAGGAACTATTGGAAATCGTTTATCCGATTTCATTATAAACGATTTTGTTATAAGAGGAACTATGCAAATTTGTTTTGAGTGGAATTTGTTATAAAAGATTTCGTAGTGAGAGGCGCTCAAATTAACCTATTCTGTTATAAATGTACATCAAAATAACCGATTTCGGTAAAAGCGGGGTTCGATATATGCGAATTCATTTTAAGCGGATTAAATAACCAATTTCCGTAATGGACCACAAAAGTCGTGACGTCACAAGATATACACTGGATACAAACAAACCTTGTTTACAGTGTGCCGATACGGCTTTAATTGGCTTTATCTTTGTCATTAAATTTATATTAGACTATAGCAAATTTTTTCAAGTTGATATTAACTTAACAAAGCAATGGAAAATATTTTCGGCAGTCAAATCATCTTTATACTTGCTCTCTATAGATTCTTCGATGCGACGAATGCCGATACGGTATAAAATGGCTTTATCTTTGTCATTCAGTACATATATAAGCTATAGCAATTTTTTTCAAGTTGAAAGCAATGGGAAATTTTTAGGCAGTCGAGTTCAAACACATTTTTTCACCCAGACAAACAGAGAAACAGAAAAAGCAAACTGAGAAAAATGTTGTAAAAATTGGAATATTTTAGAACCTGTGAGTCAATCTCATTACTGAATGTAAAAGCATATACATAAAATAATAACAAGAAACTGACAAGCAGAAATGGCAGTTGTGGAAATTTCTAATACAATTTATGCCATATAAGGTACTGTACACACCTATGTCAATAATAAATGGTCAATCATCAGAATAGCTAAAGAAAATGTTTACTTGCTGCGCTTAAAGACCATGTAAAACCGGCGTTTTGTTACCAGTTTCAACGACAAGCAAATTTAAATAAACTTGTTATACAGCATATGGCCATCTTTTTAACTTGGATTACACTCATCTTACCATATCGTTCACTCGATATATGCCCAGAACATCTGAAAATTAAGAGTTAACTATTGTTTGATGTGCATGCAAATCTTGAGTAAATCTTAGAAAACCGATGACGTTTTATATCTTCTCTTCTCAACCCAGCCCCTATTTCTACTATTTTCTCTTCCGTTTTCATTGTTTAGTTTTTCAGGCCAATGTTTTAATCCGTGACATTATTTAGTAATAATTTTTATGTAACTGCTTTATTTAGTTAATTTAATTATATTTTTTCAATTAATCTTATTATTATAGCTAGCGTGCACGCGGCAATGCCCGGAAATTTTAGAGGTTTTTCTAATGTTTGTGTCTCTCGCTCCCATTTCCTTCCCACTTGCTCTCTCGCTCCCGGTTGTTTCCCGTTCCCGCTTGCTCTCCCGTTCCCAGTCGCTTTCCCGCCCCAGGTCACTTCCCCGCTCCCAATCGTTTTCCGGTTGCTCTCCTCTTCTTGGATGCTTTTCCTTTTCCGCTAGCGCTTTCGCTGTCGGTTGCTTTTCCATTCCCGCTTGCTTCCCCTTCCCGTTTCCGCTCGCTCTCCCGCTCGTTTTGCGATCGATTTTATTTTTTTCCACAAAAACCTTTCTCCTTTGACTCTCAAGGTTGTGTGAAAATTTCATTACGATCGGAAGAATGACATACATACATACATACATACATACATACATACATACATACATACATACATACATACATACATACATACATACATACATACATACATACATACATACATACATACATACATACATACATACATACATACATACATACATACATACATACATACATACATACATACATACATACATACATACATACATACATACATACATACATACATACATACATACATACATACATACATACATACATACATACATACATACATACATACATACATACATACATACATACATACATACATACATACATACATACATACATACATACATACATACATACATACATACATACATACATACATACATACATACATACATACATACATACATACATACATACATACATACATACATACATACATACATACATACATACATACATACATACATACATACATACATACATACATACATACATACATACATACATACATACATACATACATACATACATACATACATACATACATACATACATACATACATACATACATACATACATACATACATACATACATACATACATACATACATACATACATACATACATACATACATACATCTATATATATAAAAGAACATGTCCTGACCGACTGACTGACTGACTTACTGACTGACTGACTGATAATCAACGCCGAGCTCAAACGCCTCATCCTAGGAACGTGAAATTTGAAACTTATATTACTTTTGGTTTTTAAAGTAGCTGCAACTCAAAAACTGTGAATGCTACAGGAGTAAAATTTAGTATTTAGTTTCTACTCCAAAAATAATGAAATACGTGTTTAAGCATTTTTTGAAAATTTGGTTTCCAGGACTTCAAATGTGGGGTGGAAAATAGGGTTATTTGTTTTTTTAAGTAACTGCTACTCAAAAACTGTAATTACCACAGATGTAAAAATAAGTATTTAATTTCTATTCTAAAAATAAAAATAAACGTGTTTTATCATTTTTTTTTAAATTTGGTTTCCAGGACCTTAAATGTGGGGTGGAAAAAAAGGTTATTTGGTTTTTAATGTAACTGCTACTCAAAAACTGTAAATACCACAGATGTAAAAATTAGTATTTATATTCTATTCTAAAAATAAAGATATACGTGTTTTATCATTTTTTGAAAATTTGGTTTCCAGGACTTCAAATATGGGGTGGAAAATAAGGTTACTTGGTTTTTAAAGTAACTGCTACTCAAAAACTGTAAATGCTACAAAAGTAAAATTAGTATTTAGTTTCTACCCCAAAAATAATGATATTCGTGTTTCACCATTTTTTGAAAATCTCGTTTTTCAAGGCTTACTTGTTCATTTAATCAAACTAGGCCACAGCAACGCCTGGCGTGGCAGGATACAAGCTAGTTATTAATATTTAATATTAGCTGGTTTGCAGATGTTTGGTAAAAAAACCAGTTTCTGTAGGTATTTAATCGGGCCCTGCTTTAGCCAGGGTCAGTGTATGTCACTGCACATGGGCCCCAGAGGTTAGGGGCTTCCGCCATCCAAAGTAAAAAAATGTGATTATATTTTATATCTCTGGCGTGTTAAGTAACGTCTGTTTGTCATTTAATAGTAGATATATTAGATTAATAACAAAAGGTTTAGCTTCCCTAACAAATTTCTGCTCCGCCACTGTATATACTTAATCCTCGAGTTTCTTCCGGGTTCCATCTTAGCTGTCGACAGGGGG
The DNA here is from genome assembly GCA_963978895.1 of Erpobdella octoculata. NCBI lineage: Eukaryota > Metazoa > Annelida > Clitellata > Hirudinida > Erpobdellidae > Erpobdella > Erpobdella octoculata. The sequence goes on along the minus strand of OZ022243.1, from coordinate 17,192,873 downwards.
AACGGATTTTTTCTTCCGGACATTCCCCTCCCGAACGTTTCCTTTCTCTCGGGGTAGGACAATCCCTGCCGGGGTAGGTCAATCTTTTCCCTGGGGAACGAATATACGTTTATTGTGGGGCAGTATAGTCGGACTTGCCAACCATGCCACCAATAAAATACAAAAATACACGATGTTGAAAGCCTTAGTTCATGAATGTGAAGATCAGCTAACAATCGTCTGTGATTTTTAACAGGCCGCGACCAATGCCGTAACACATGTTTTTGGCTCCCATGTTGAAGTGCATGGCGAAATGTTGGATGCCCTGGCTTGCTTACCAGTAAACAAAGTAGCACGTTTGATGCTGTACACTTGTGGTAAAATACCACTTGACGATGGCCTGGAAGCTTTGACAGATTTAGTGGAATACTTTGATGCCTCATATGTTTCCGGAGCGATCAGACGTGTCCAGCACCCAGGAACTGGGGTTGGCATTTAAAATATAATAACATAAAGAATAAATAATAACATGGTTTAAAGTGGTTCAGAAAACTAAATAGCCTGTGTGAGAACCACTACTGGTTAAAAACCAATTTGTCCAAGCATCACTTTAAAATGTTCAATCGACTCAACAGAAACTGCTTCTTCACTCAGCTGGTTCCAGGCATTGATGACTCTGCTGCGGAAGAATTTCTGCTTAAATTTTCCCTCCGATTGTTTAAAGACCTTGTGCCTGTGACCCCGTAGTCCTACTCTATTTGCTGTCTGGAAGTATCTTGATGCTGGAATATCTTCCTTGTTTTTCATCAGCTTGAATGTTTCAATAAGATCTCTTCTGCTTCTTCTTATTTCCAACGTTGTTAAGCCACACTTGGACAGCCTATCCGCGTACTTTAATGCTTGAAATCCCTTAATCATTTTTGTTGCTCTTCGCTGAACTTTTTCTAGAATTTCTTTGTCATTTTTCAAGTGTGGGTTCCATGCTTAGAAAAAGTATTCTAGATGAGGCCGAACTAGAGTTCGGTACAGGTTCAAGATAATGTTTTTTTCTCTGCTCACCACAGTTTTTTTGATAAATCCTAGCATTCTGTTTGCTTTGGCCGCAGCTGTCTGACATTGTCTTGATGGTTTCATGTCTTGGTGGATGATGATTCTTAGGTCCCTTTCTTCTTCTGTTGATCTTAGTTGTTTTCCTACAAGTTGGTAGTCAAATTTCTTATTTCTTACTCCTATGTGCATTACTGCACATTTATCAATATTGAAGAGCATTTGCCAGTCTGTAGACCATTGGAATAATTTTGCTAGATCACTTTCTAATATCTTCGCTTCTTCCTTGTTGTTGACTTTTGCACATAGTTTTGTGTCATCTGCAAACTTTTAAATTTTTGAAGCTATTCTATTGTCAATGTCATCTTTGTAAATTATAAACAATAGTGGTTGTCACGACTTCGCCTTTGCGATAGTCGATATTCAAACAGAACTGGAGAAAATTTAAGTCGAAATAAAGTTAAAGACACTCTTTATTAGTATATATTGTTTTATCTATCGAATACCAAGCAAGATTATCGAAAAACTATCACCACGAGGACGAACAGATATAAAACAGTTTCAACGTCGATCAAACAATGGCGAACAGGAACAAGAAGAAGGGACCAAGTAGTTCGCGACAGCCTTATAAATACAAGCCCTCCAGGCTACAGGCTACAGGCTTAAACGTTCAAATATTCGCGCAACAATCCAAACACGCAACGTTGTGCAATACCCGATGCACCGCCTGCGCCGGAAATCCCAAAGTTAGATCCAGGCACGCACCTGCGTTTACGCGGGCGTGACATACCTCCCCCCCTAAAGTCGATAACGATCCTTCTCGTTATCGGCCATATCTTCATTCTTTGATCTGGGTCGATCCGGTTGGCTGAGTGTGGATCCGGTTGACTGAATGGTTTCCTTCGTCGTCGGGTTTCCTGGTGCTCGTCTTGGGAACCTGTAAATCCAGAACAGTCGCGACGATGAGCCACACGCGAAAGAAAGACGTGGTCGAAGAACCTTCCGAGCAAGGACAAATGAGACGTCCTGCAGCTCTTTGTTCAGTGACGCGCTTTTCTTCCTGGAGACCTGCAAATAAAAACTTGCGACCGATCCACTTTATCGTTAACCAAGATCGCCCAGAGAAAGAAATTAACCAAAGAACATTACAAAGCTACCCATATAACTAACACCAATTTCTGATAACAATGAAATATTTAACCAAAGATTATACACCCTAGGATAAATAAACCTAATTGTAGCCACAGCTACTCCAAACCTAACTTAATCGAGACAGGAAATCAGTTACTAAATATAATAATGATAATACAACACAAAACACCAAATGGTTCTGAGAAGGAAGTCGCGCTCAGCAAAGCATTGCTGACCGACTCCAAACCATAGTCAACAATTCTGCCTAACTCGAGTAAATCTTACTCGTAAGAAAGTATAGTAGCTTCATAGAAATTTGCCAACAGCTTAGGAATTGTGCTCTACCTACCATCTGTAGCAGATTTGGGATATCGGGGACTGGAAAGCCGTCTCCCCTAGGTCCCTTCGAGATACAATCCATTAAGCTTACCATGGGAATCCACCATGGTATGATTATGCACCGGCGATTCATACCCCAAAAATAGTATTTGCCAATATGATCACCTGTAATTCCACCAAATCTCACGGCTATTCTGAGATTTTGCTTTTGCTTCCCCCAATAGTCGGGTGGTTTTGTACCTAAATGCCAAGGTACTCCCTTTACACTATTCCAAGGATCTCTGAGGATAGCAAGTGGTCCTCGCGGTAAAGTACCATACACTAATGTATAAGGAGCAATATGAGTTGTAGATGACGGTTTCTCACGTAAACTCCATAATACAAAAGGAAGAACCTTAAACCACTCCTTAGGATGTGCCTCAACCAATTTAAAAATCATGTTCTTAAGACTCTGGTTACACCTCTCCACTAACCCGGATGCTTCAGGATGCCCTGGGGTGTTAAACCTAGGACTGCACCCCAAACATTTAAGAAAAGTCGTCGTTAACTGATTTTTGAAATTCGTACCACAATCGGAACTAATTATTCGTGGTATGGAAAACGTCATAAAGATCTGAATAAGGATCTCACATACAGATTTAGCATCTAATGACCTTAATGGGTAAGCCATCGGCCATCTAGAGAACAAATCGACAACAACCAGGGCATAATTGTACTTGGGTCGGATAGTCACACTATCACCCGCTGGAATTATGGGCCCTATGCAATCCATAACTAAATGATTAAATGGTAGTTCATCTCCCCTTGGAATGGGAGTTATGGGGACTCGGTCTCTTTTTCTAACAGGTGCCCTTAACTGGCACACGGGGCACGACTCACAATAGGTTTGGACTTGTTTCTCCATATCGGGAAACCAAAAACTGAGTCGAATACGTTGCCGTGTACTCTTGGCAGCCATGTGCCCCGAATAGGGAGCATCATGCCCCATCTGTAACACTGCAAGTATACGGCTCCTGGGCAAACACAACTGTTTTATGGAATGACCCCACTGATTCTCCTTGTGAAACAAAAGTCCCCGGTCGATATAAAAGTTTTTACGCTTATCTATACCTAGCAACCAGAAGGACTTCAGTGAAGGACAATCATGTTGCTCTTTAGCAAACGCATCGGGATCATTACTATCGTCTACCCCCTGACAATCATCGTTAATGGTTGTAAATCGAGCGTCGGTTCGTGAATCACTTCCGTCTGCATCAGCACCTGGACAAATATCATCACCCGCAACTACAGAAACACCTATGTCCTGACAAGTATCGGTCTGTGAATCAACTTTCCTAGCATCAGCACCTGGACAAATATCATCACCCGAAACTACAGAAGCACCTATGCCCTGACAAGTATCGGCCTGAGAATCAACTTTCCTAGCATCAGCACCTGGACAAATATCATCACCCGAACTTACAGAAACACCTATGTTCTGACCAGCATCGGTCTGTGAATCAACTTTCCTAGCGTCAGCAGCGCGAGAAACACCTTCACCTAGAATTAATGCAACATCTGGACTATGCTCATCATTACGAGGTTCATCTAAAACAAAATATTGTGAATTAGTTATTTCAAGACTGGGAACATTCACATCAGAGTCATGTGCATTTTGTTTGTTCTTAATAGGGTATGCAACGGTATCATACAATGATATCGTTTTCAATAAATTACTTACGGAGGGAGTGATAATAATTTGCTCATTAAGATTTGGGACGACAGCAAACCATGCACGAACCTTGGGTGCTAGGTTCACAATGTCATCACCCACAAGATCTGGTCGAACAACTAATCTAACACAACCTACAATTTCTGGTTGACCCTTAAGGCCAGATAATTTTATAAATTTATGTGGTACCCTATGAAGAGATTTAATTAAATCTTCTCTAATGCAACACACCTCTGCACCACCATCAATCAAAGCTGGAATAGATGGTAATTGATCGATAAATACATTCTCATAAGACCTAATGTGATAATCATCAACATCTATAATGGGACATGCTTCGGGACAGGGAAAAGATTTTTGACCATCAAACAATATTTTCCTATCAACGAGACCTCTAAAGGAATTTTCTGAATGAGAAGACAAATTTTTCCCATCAACCAATGTTTTCCTATTATCGAGACAATTACGGGAATTTTTTGACTGAGAGGACAAATTTTTATCATCAACAAATGTTTTCCTATCACCGAGACAATTAAAGGAATTTTCTGTTTGACAACAATTAATTCTGGGATTAGGTAAATTTGAGGAAGGGAATTTATGTAGAGGACATTCCTTGAACGAATGACCCTTCTTATGGCATTTGAAGCATAAACCATACCTTTTATCCTTATCCATGTTAGGATCAATGGATATTTTAGTCATTCTATTAGGAATGGGAGACCCTGACCCTTTATCTGTTGGTTTTGGGTTGTTAAATCGAGGCGGTCTAGTCTCATGCTCGTGTGTGGCCATGTAGCTATCCGCAACGCGTGAAAGCTCTAGATGATTTAACCAATCATCCTTTTCCTGAGTTAAAATAAAATCTGCACAATTGGGAGACATTAGTTGTTTCAACCTATCGGCACACATCAAACTAACTAATTGATGGAAATTCTCATCAATATTCCTACTTTTAATATAATACGATAACGCTGTGTGTAATTCAGAAGCTACCTGTGAATAAGTCTCACCAGGTCTCCTTTTTACAGCATAAAACCTCTCCCTTAAAAGACTGGGAGTGACCCGAAATTCCAGCAATAGAATTTGCTTTAGTTCCTCATAGTCACCTAACTGAACAACGGTCAATCGACTCAAGATTGAGCGAGCTCTATTATTCAAATGGGCCTGCAATATTTTGGGTTTCACATCATCATCAACTTGGTATGATGTAAACTGATTTTCGAGATATTGAAAATACCCCGGTATTGCAGCAGGATCTGAAGGAAACTCCGCCATTATACCCTTCATGGCATTTAGAAAGCGACTAGTGCGAACGGATAAGGAAACCTCAAGACTATTGTGGTCCTGAATCCTTTCACGTTCCAGCTCTAGTTTAGCTTCGGCAAGTCTGCGGGTTGCCCTATCCTCATCTAACCTAGCGTCAGCGAGTCTACGCTCCTGTTCTAATTTAGCTTCAGCGAGTCTGCTCTCCTGTTCTAACTTAGCTTCAGTAAGTCTGTTTTCCTGTTCTAACTTAGCTTCAGCAAGTCTGCGATTCGCCCTATCTTCATCTAACTTAGCCTCAGCAAGTCTACGGTTCGCCCTATCCTCTTCTAACTTAGCTTCTTTAGCCGCCAATTCTGCTTCGCGCAATGCTAACTTGCGCTCAGCTAAATCTGATTTGGAATTTTTGCTAACGTTAGCATCTTCACTAACTCTACGTGGACGCCGACTATCATCAACAAATTGATAGTGCTCCTCGCTAAGGATCCCTGTTGGACTATCCTGCGTAACTGACTCTTCAACCGTAGGGGTTCTAATCATATTTATGAAACCTACTACACAGAAAAAGAAAGAAAAACCTAACTGGGCAATCCGGCAACGATAAAATCTCTAACCTGAGATGTGGATCGGCCCTCCTTGCGAAATGGATGTCGCCACGTGGTCGAACTGAACGGTCTGAAACTGTCCGGACTCTTTCTCCAGCACTGAATCGTCAATCGTCGATCTTTCGGTGAGGATCCTCCTTGATCTGGTCGATTTGCGTCGAATCCCTGGTCGGTTTTGCAGATCCCGGTCGAATCCCGCTGATCCCGCCAAAACCACTGGATACCGCCAAAGTCGTTAGATCACCAAACTCGATAGAACTCCACCAACTCGATGAACTCTATCGCCCAGGACGAATCTCACCCAAAACTGATCGGTGTATCGACTGACTATCCCACCGCTGCCACCAAAAAATCTTCTGTCACGACTTCGCCTTTGCGATAGTCGATATTCAAACAGAACTGGAGAAAATTTAAGTCGAAATAAAGTTAAAGACACTCTTTATTAGTATATATTGTTTTATCTATCGAATACCAAGCAAGATTATCGAAAAACTATCACCACGAGGACGAACAGATATAAAACAGTTTCAACGTCGATCAAACAATGGCGAACAGGAACAAGAAGAAGGGACCAAGTAGTTCGCGACAGCCTTATAAATACAAGCCCTCCAGGCTACAGGCTACAGGCTTAAACGTTCAAATATTCGCGCAACAATCCAAACACGCAACGTTGTGCAATACCCGATGCACCGCCTGCGCCGGAAATCCCAAAGTTAGATCCAGGCACGCACCTGCGTTTACGCGGGCGTGACAGTGGTCCTAACACTGATCCTTGTGGAACTCCACTTGTTACATCTACCTAACTTGAGACAACTTTTTTGATCCTTACTCGTTGTCTTCTTCCTTTCAACCAGTTGGTGATCCATTTAAGTAATTTCCCTTGTATTCCGTATGCATGCAATTTCTTTTCTAGTTTTTTATGATGTACTTTGTCAAAAGCCTTTGCAAAGTCTAGATAAATGAGTTATTTTTATCTAGATTTGTGTAAACATTTTCGAAGAAGTCTAGAAGGTTAGTTAAGCAAGATCTTCCTTTTACAAAGCCGTGCTGACTGCATTGTATGGTTTTGCTGCTTTTTAAATGCTCAACTATGTTCCGTTTGATGATCTTTTCTAACGTTTTACAAACGATGCATGTTAGACTTACTGGCCTATAATTACTGGTCTCCCATCTATTACCTTTTTTGAACAGAGGTGTTATTATTGCGTCTCTCCAGTTTCTCGGCACATCTCCTGACATGATGGAATCGTTGAATAAGCTTTGGATAAATCTCGTCTATTCCTGGTGATTTGTTTTCTCGTAGTTTTCCCAGCAAGTCCACAACCATTTCTTTCGTGATAATAACGTCTGTCAATACTTGATCAAAATTCTCTTCGCACTTTTGTCTTGGCTCTGGAATGCAATTTAAGTCCTCTTTTGTAAGAACTGATCCAAAATAGTTATTGAGCATTTCTGCCGTAACTTCATCATCGGTTATAATCTTGATTTGGTGGTTTTTTAGTGGCCCCACTTTGTCTTTTTTTTGCTTGCTTCGCATATAATTGTAAAAACCTTTGCTGTCAGTCTTTATGTTTCGACTTAATTTTTCCTCATATTTTCTAATCGCCCTTCGGTTTGTCGCTTTTGCTAAATTCCTTTTTTTAACATATTTATTCTTTGCCAGTTCCAGTTCTTCTTCTGCATAGCCTTACAAAACACTAAGCTTTAGTTTTTGCATTTTTTCCATGCTTTAATTTTAGTTCTTCTAGCCCTCTGAACGTTTTTATTGACCCAAGGTCGCTTTTTGTTGAAACGCCTGTGGGTTAGCACTGTTTCTTCAATAACCTCTTTTATGTGAAACACAAATGTGTTCCACCTTTCGTCAATGTTCATGTCCCCCAGTTTATTTAGCAAGTCGATTTCTTTAATTTTGTTCCTTACTTTGTTGTAGTCTGCTTTGAAGTAGTTGTACTTCCTTTGAAATTTGTCTGGTTCTTTTTGATTTTCAAAAACAATGTTGAATCTAATAATCTGATGATAACTAGTACACAAATTTTCACCTACTGTGATTTCTTTTAACAGTTTCTCTTCATTTGAGATCACTAGATCCAGAATGTTATTTTTTCTTGTTGGTGCTTCTACATGTTGAAAAAAAAACACTCATCTAAGCAATCTAGAAACATCTTGTCTGATCGGTTCTTTCCATTTTTTTGCCTCCAGTCAATATGGAAATTGAAATCACCCATTACAATGCAAGATGTTTTTGAAGCTATAACCATCAATTCATGCAGTCCAATATTGCTCTCCTCTGTGGAATCGGGAACTCTATAGCAAACTCCAACTAACAAGGTTTCATTTCCGTTCTTTAGTTCGCACCATATACTTTTTTTGAACCTGTCATTCTTGAAGTCTTTTCTTTCAATTGAAGTTAAATTGCTGTTTATGTACAATAGAACACCTCCTCCGTGTAATCTTCCTCTTCTAATGTCTCTGTCTTTCCGGAACATTACATACCCCTCAAGTTCTAGCTTGTTGTCTTTTATTTCTTCCTTAGCCCAAGATTCGGTTATTCCAATTTCAGCTCCTTTACTTGCATTCACTATACTTCTGGCATTGACATAAAAAGTTTTCAAATATGAAACTTCTCCCCTTGTGCACTGTTTTTTTATTTTCTTCGTCCACCGTAATCAAACCTTTCCTATCTTTCTTTGCATTGTTTCTTCTTTCTATCTTCTTGAGTGCCACTTTCTTCTTTTCACCATGTTTCACTAAATTCAGTTTCTTTTCAGCTTTACTATCCTCATGACCCCCGGCAAGCCCTTTACCCTGTATAGCCAGTTTCACGTTGTTTCTCCATTCTGCTTCTCTCTGCATTGTTCAACCAGCTTTCTGCAATTCTTTCTTTCAGTTCTTGTCAAATTGTGAGTGACTGAGATTCTCTTGAATTTTTCTTCTGCTTTTTGAAGTCTGAACAATGACTCTAGAGTTCTGTAGATGGTTTTTTTTATGTCCAACTTTTCATCGCAGGGCACCTCCAGAACATCATTCAAGAAGCTTAACACCGTTCTCCGTGCCTTCTTTTTCAGCTAATCGATGTAAGATAATGTTTTTTTCTCTTTCTCTTAGTTTTTTCTTCTCTGTGTTAAGTTCAATTGATTCCTCTACTTTTTTCACTTTTTCATTTATTGCTTTCAGTCCTTTGTCAACATTTCTTTTCCACACTTCAGTTTTTTCCCCTAAAGTAATTTGTATCATCTTTTCTTCTGTCATCTTAATTCTGTTCAACCTCTCCTCCATTTCTTTAATCTGTGATTTATGTTCCTCATAATGCTTGACCTCTTCTTTTTCCAATATTTCCTTATTTCTAAGCAGTTCCTCCAGTTTTTCATCCAACATATCAATCCTTTCCTGTTGCTTTTTAATCTTCTTTTCCAGCACCGCAGCTCTCTCACAGCCTTTGAATATATGTCCGGCAAAACTTTCGTTACCACCGTACATCTCACATTTTCACATTTTTTCAGATTTCTGGATGATTTTTAAATTTCAACTTGCAAGAAATTTGTGCCACAAAGTTATATGGAAAGCGATGTTTTATTTCTCGGGGTGGGAATTTCCAAAACAAATAAACGCCTCTCAACTACTGTTTAACGCAAATAATAAGGAATTTAAAATATCGGCAATGTTAAACAATCTATATATATATATATATATAAATGAATGTTTGTATGTATGTATGTATATAGGTATTGTATTCATGCATTGCTACACCATTCATCCGATCGTAATGAAATTTTCACACAACCTTGAGAGTCAAGGGGAATCAAATATAGAGAAAAAATTTTTAAATCCGTCACAAAATGAGCGGAGCGGAGCGAGTGAGCGAGCGGGAACTATATATATATATGTATGTGCGTATGTATGTGTGTATGTATGTATGTGTATGTGCATGTATGTGTGTCTGTGTTTGTGTGTGTTTATGTATGTACTAGCGGAGATACCCGGCGTTCCCGGGTTTTTTAGAGGTTTTTCTAATGTTTGTCTCTTTCTCTCCCGTTTCCTTTCCCACCTGCTTTCCCACTCCTGTTCGCTTTCCCGTTTTCGGTCGTTTTCCCGCTGCCGGTCGCTTTACCGCTGCCGGTCGCTTTCCCGCTCCCGGTCGTTTTCCCGTTCCCGGTCGCTGTACCGTTCCCGCTCACGTTTGCTCTCCCATTCCCGCTCACGCTTGCTTTTCCGTTCCCGCTCGCTGTCCGTTCCGGGTCGCTTTCCCGTTTCTTTAATAGACAAACTAACCCACAAACATTCATATATATATATATATATAGTCTTAGCAAATCTATTTTACGTTTTATAGGCTAACAGAAGTTATGAAAGAATGGAAAAGAGAAAATGAGCGTGAACGGGAACGGGAACGGGAGAGCAACCGTGACCGGGAATGGGAGAGCAAGCATGACCGAGAATGGGAGAGCAAGCATGACCGGGAACGGGAGAGCAAGCGTGAGCGGGAACGGGAAAGCGACCGGGAACGGGAAAGCGACCGGGAACGGAAAAGCGACCGGGAACGGAAAAGCGACCGGAAACGGAAAAGCGACCGGGAACGGGAAAGCGACCGGGAACGGGAAAGCGACCGGGAACGCGGAATGCGACCGGGAACGCGGAAAGCGACCGGGAACGCGGAAAGCGACTGGAATCGGGAGAGCAAGCTTGGAAGGAAACGCGAGCAAGAGAGAAAATCGATAACAAGACTTCTGAGCGGGAAAGCGATCGGGAGCTGGAAAACGACCGAGAGCGGAAAAGCGACCGGGAACGCGACGAAAACGGGAAAGTGGAGAAGGAAACGGGAGCGAGAGAGACAAACATTAGAAAAACCTCTAAAAACCCCGGGTAACCCCGCTAGTTATAATATAAAACTAACATCATTATACTGGAAAACCTACAAACACTAATTAAAAAGATATTTGAGTTTTATTCGGCATTTAGTCCAAGTCTTTGTTTACACAGAGTAAACCATGTATTGTCCAGTAAAAACTGCGCTTTTGTCAGACGCCGCCATTGTTCCCGCCACCGCTGTGGAACGTTCATGAAGCTACTTCAATGGGGGGGAGGGTGATCGAACCAACAATATATGCGAGTCATGAAATTGTGGGTTCTCTAGCCTTGTTGGGCATTGCCACCCCTCGTTGTGGACTCTAATAGAAGCGCTGCAGCAGGACAAACCAATGGCGTCAACCTCCATCCTAAGGGAGCTCGAGGAGAGCCACAAGCCAAGAGTGTGAAGCCACTGACGAAGGCGCTATAATCGACCCTTTTTTCTCTAACGGATGCACGTCAAGGAAACAAAAAAACTTTGGAAGATGTCCTAGAAAGTCTAGACTAAAACATATTATTTGTTTAAACATTTTTTAAATGTAAACAATAAATTTTAAATCTTTTAAAAAAGGTGTTTTTGTCTCTTAGAAAGACGTGTGAAATCCAACTTTGCTTTGTCCTACCTCGTGGAATGGGAATTGTCCTACTTCTGGTGGGGGAATATCCGGAAGGCGGGAAATGTACACACATCACACAGACACATATTTATGGCATGCAAGAAGACACTCTTTCAAAACCACAAATTCATACTACTACATTACCACAGGAGGGAAATGTCCTACCCTTGTGAGGATGTCCGGGGAAGGAAACGTCTGGGGGAAATGTCCCACATTTCTCGATAGGCCTAATCTCAAACAGGACTGAGGACCCCATAAGAATTTGGAAAGCAAAATTTTTTTAATAAAGTAAAATCGATTTAGAATTTAGTTAACCCTCGGTCATTTGAAACAATTTTCTTCGCGGTTATCGACTTTTTTTTAGAGACATTTATGTCCCCTCTCCCTCCCAGTCGATTCTTTGGTGGATAAATTAGTGAGCGAAACTGGAGAAATGCTGGAACTACAAGGAGCCAGTCTATTAATTATCTAAACGAGTACAGGGCTGGGTACCTAGCGTAGAGAATTTTGAGCCGCCGAAACAGGTCTGGGAGCGAAACCTAATCTCGACTTTTCCTCTCACCGGAGTCCGTAAATTCTTTTAAGGACCGGGAAGCAGAGAAAATCCTAATTTGATTTTAATTCATTTAAAAAGATTTTGCCTAGTGAGGTTTTGGCCCGTGGAAGCAAAGCGGGAGCGAAACCTTATTTCGACTTATCTTCCCAAACCAGTAAATAACCAGGGGCGTAAATTCCACCAAAGAATCGACTGGGAGGGAGAGGGGGCATAAATGTCTCTAAAAAAAAGTCGATAACCGCAAGGAAAATTTTTCCAATGACCGATATGGGTGCCCGCAGAAATTTTTCCAGGGGATGGCATGCTTCTTATTTTTTCTTTCTTTGCCTCTTTTCTCAAATTTTTTCTCCCGTTTCTTTCCCAAAGATGTGTTGAAATTTTTTGCTTAAAATTGGGTATATAGAGTACAATTTTCAGTTAACTTTATTGGAAACTTTTATTTAGGTTACAATCTCTGTTTGTGTGTGTCTGTCTCTGTACGCAAATCTTGAAAGTAAAATTTAACCAGCTTTTTGACTAGCTAGGAAGCTGAAACTTTGAGCATAGCTTTATATTGTATAAAAATACATGATTCAATTTTAAAAAAGAAAGAAAACAAGTTTGTGTTGAAAAAATTGTTTTTCCTTTACTTGTTTTATTTTATACCATAACAAAAAATCAAAAATGTTTTAAAACACGCTGAAAATTACAAAAAATGCTTTAGTTGGAGAGGTTCATATCTCCGACACAGCCAAACTGTCATTGTTAGATAGAAATTTGGTACCATCAAAGCTATGCAGAATAAGTTAGAAAAATTGCATTAAAATGAGAGGGTCAATCAAGCAAAAATAAAGCATCTGGGATGCATCCCCAAAAATAATGATGATGATGATAACGATATGACAATGGAAGAAGTCACATCTCACCAGTTATATTTTTGTTAACGAAAACTGAATAAAAACGAAATTTTTTATTGTATTCGTTAATAATAACGAAAAAAGAACTATAATTATTTGAAAAACGTAAATAGAATAAAAACTATATTTAAATGGCACAAACTGAATAATAATAATAACGAAAATTATTTTCTGAACGATAATAAAATAGTAATAAAATTTAAATAATGCAAACTGAATAAAAATAAAAATTAAAAATTATTTTTTGAACGAAAATTATTTAAAGTTGTGTACACAGATATTGGCATAGGTAACCAATATTCTATGGTTGTGTAACTTTTGAAATGCACACCCATATATTTCTTGTTATTATAAACGTTGTAATCATTGAAAATAATTATGAGTTCTCTTGCAAAAATGTTTGCTGGGCGAAAAAAAGTTCCGTGCAGGAGTTTTTTTGTTTACGATTCCAGCACCAACAAATCCAAATTGGGGGGTCGCTGCTATTGCCCCGGCGTTTCGCCGTGGTTGCAATCGGTAAAGTTGCTACTGTATCGGCACTCACGCCGTATGTCTACTTAAAATTAAACCCTAACCTTTTAAAAAATATGTACATCTTTATTATTTAACTAGCGGGGTTACCCGGCGTTGCCCGGGGTTTTTAGAGGTTTTTCTAATGTTTGTCTCTCTCGCTCCCGTTTCCTTCTCTACTTTCCCGATTTCGTCGCGTTCCCGGTCGCTTTTCCGCTCTCGGTCGTTTTCCAGCTCCCGGTCGCTTTCCCGCTCAGAAGTTTTGTTATCGATTTTCTCTCTTGCTCGCGTTTCCTTCCAAGCTTACTCTCCCGATTCTAGTCGCTTTCCGCGTTCCCGGTCGCTTTCCCGTTCCCGGTCGCTTTCCCGTTCCCGCTCACGCTTGCTCTCCCGTTCCCGGTCGCTTTCCCGTTCCCGGTCGCTTTCCCGTTCCCGCTCACGCTTGCTCTCCCGTTCCCGGTCATGCTTGCTCTCCCATTCCCGGTCACGGTTGCTCTCCCGTTCACGCTCATTTTCTCTTTTCCATTCTTTCATAACTTCTGTTAGCCTATAAAACGTAAAATAGATTTGCTAAGACTATATATATATGAATGTTTGTGGGTTAGTTTGTCTATTATAGAAACGGGAAAGCCACCCGGAACGGACAGCGAGCGGGAACCGAAAAGCAAGCGTGAACGGGAATGGGAGAGCAAACGTGAGCGGGAACGGGACAGCGACCGGGAACGGGAAAACGACCGGGAGCGGGAAAGCAACCGGCAGCGGGAAAACGACCGAAAACGGGAAAGCGAACAGGAGTGGGAAAGCAAGTGGGAAAGGAAACGGGAGAGAAAGAGACAAACATTAGAAAAACCTCTAAAAAACCCGGGCAACGCCGGGTATCTCCGCTAGTACATACATAAACACACACACAGACACACACATACACATACATACATACACATACATATATATAGTTCCCGCTCGCTCACCCGCTCCGCTCCGCTCATTTTGTGACGGATTTTAAAAAATTTTTCTCTATATTTGATTTCCCTTGACTCTCAAGGTTGTGTGAAAATTTCATTACGATCGGATGAATGGTGTAGCATACCTATATACATACATACATACATACATACATACATACATACAAACATTCATTTTAATATATATAGATCGAAAGATCAATTGGTTTGGCAATTGGTTTAGACAGCAGCACTTTTACTGTTTACTGCCCCGGCTACCGGCACCTAGTTCCTAAATAATAGTTATAACGTCTGAATGTAAGGCAATGGATTCTCAAGATAAAGAATCTTCCTGTGTTACACTGTTGTTGTTGTTGTTTATTTAAGTCCTTGTCACTTTTCCTGTGTTACACAATTACTTTTTTTCCATATATACACTGCATGAAATTGGATATAGTAAGAAAAATATTTAGAGCATGAACTAAAATTGAACAAAAATCAAATAAAAACAAAAAATTTTTTATCTGAATAAAATAAAAATAAAAACGAAAATTATTTCAAGAACTGTAATAAAATAAAAACTAAATTTAATTTTGTAGAGCTGAATAATAATAAAAACTAAAATTACTTGATGAACTAAAATAAAATAATAATAATAAATAAAATTTAAGAATAAAATAAAAATTAAAACTAAAATTATTTACTGAACTAAAATAACACTGCATCTCACAGTTGTTATATTTGGTCTAAAAAAAATTTTTTAATTAATTAATCTAAGGGGGGCAAGTTCCCCCCTGCGGTCGCCCATATTAACAGGCAATGATTAATTTCGAAAAAATGTTTATTACAGCAACTGTGGCAAAGCTACTTGGTTGCTTGAATAGTACTGGTGGTAATTTATTAGATACGAGAGATCAGTTTACAAAAATAACGTTTCTTCCTCCTGCAAGACCGTTTGAAATCATCACTGGAACTCTTAATAAACAGTTCCTCAAAAACCAAAAATTTTCCATATCATTTTGTGACGTGAGTTTCAATTATTAATTAGCATACATTCGTTTGTAAATTAGCAAGCTTATACATATACAATCAACAAATGAACACATGATGATAAATTCTTTTTACTTCAGAATATTGATTGCCTGAGTGACTTTCCAGTGGCATTTCACAAACTGTCAGCCTCGGAGATTCATCTAGTTCATTTTCTTATCAACTGGGCTCATTTCAGTCATTACACTGGTACCAACAAATACTTCAAACTTAGGCTCTATTTTGATGGCAGCAAATTGCCTGTGATACCAGTTGTCAGAAACTCTACCTCTCACTAAATCTAATTAAAAAATTTTGAATGATCAGTTGTTGTCACATTAATTTTTTTATGAATTTGTCACATAAATAATTTCTAATTGTGGGAAGGGATACCAAATAAATGAAATATACTTGTTTATTGTATATATTAAACGATTTTCCGCGATTAGAATTAAATAGGATTGTCTGAAATTTTTATTTCGAAAATCAAATAAACATTTCAAGATCAAACATGCGGTCCTTTGCATCAAATTAATTTCAGTTTCCTAGAAATGTCGTTTTGAAATTGTATAAATTTGCCTCTGAACATGCAAACATCTTTCAATTCCTTTATATATCAACTTCGATTTTCTAGGTTTGTGACGAGACCTTTGAAAGGCCTATTTTCATTGTTTAATCAAGAAGGAAACTGCATATTTCCAATAACCTAGCATTCTAAATTAAAAATAACCAAATTTGTTAGTTTTGGAGACAACACGATTTATCCATAGTTATTATGGATTAAGTTAGTCGACTCATTCAGTAAATATACACTAGCGGGGTACCCGCGGTTTTTCTCTTTTGCTCCTGTTTCCTTCCCCGCTTGATCTCCCGATCCCTGTCGCTTTCTCGCTCCCGCTTGCTCTCCATTTCCCTTTCCAGCTCTCGGTCGCATTCCCGTTCCCGGTCGCTTTTCAGCTCCCGGTCACTCTCTTTTCCGTTTCCGCTGGCTTTCCCTTTCCCACTCACTCTCCAGTTCCGTTTCCGCTCGCTCTTCCGCTCATTTTGTGAACGATTTTAATTTTTTTCCACAAACCTTCCCCCATTGACTCTCAAGGTTGTGTGAAAATTTCATTACGGTCGGATAAATGGTGTAGCAATGCATAAAGGACATACATACATAATATAACTGTTTTCAAAGTATACAACCAAGCAGTTGGTTCCTGACATCACCTAACTTTTCACAGTTGACACCCCTGCTTGAGCTTTCCTGGAGATAAATCTTTTACGTAATTCTATGTGGTTGCACAATTCTTTTTATCAAGGACTTTAATGCAATCCAAGCAAGAACCAATTGTTAATAAAGAAAATAATGCTAAAAAAAATCAACTTTAATTTAATCATGAATATGAAGCAGCAAAAGCTATTTGTCGCTTCCATCCGCTTATAAAACAAATTCTAAGTCAGGATGTTTATAGCAAATTTGAATAACTTATTGATTAGTATCATATTTAATCTTATATTAACTTCATTTATTGAGTCACTCTAAAACTTAAATTAAGTTCAGAAAACATTATGAAAATGGAATGCTTTAAATTTCTGCTGAAAACCAAAACAAAATTACTCTAACAATGAAAAAAAGTTCAGCATAACCTACAATTTGACTTTGAACAAAATTAAATTGATAAACATAATAAAGTTAGGGTGAATATGAAGAATGAAATTAACCTAATGTGAAACATTGGAAAAAATCAAAAAATTGTTCCCATTATAATTCAATTCAGAGTAAATAACAAAAAATTTAACTTGTAGGCTTGAAAAAAATACCACTTTGAATCAGCAAGTAGGTAATAAGAATTTCAACATTGTTTATAGAAGCATATAATTAGAGAAGGGACCTGATTCTCACCAAACCTTCTTGAGCTATTGTAACTGCTAAAGTTCCATCTCTCTTCCATATTCTTCCTGATATCAAAGCCCTGCAACCAGCTATCATTAAAAAACACATTTGTTTTAAATAATTCAGAATAAAATTACATGAGAAATATCTGGCACCAACCATATCTCGTACAATTACATTCGTAGAGCATCCATTCATCAACACAGAAGTTTGTGTGGAACCACAGACTGTGATCTAAAGATACCATCATGGATGGATAAAAATTTTTCTTAGGAAGTTTCATAGAAGCCGCTTGTATGAGAAATGAATCCGATATGTAACCTGCCAACCACCTATGAACATCTTGTCGATTTGAATCTACAAAATATAAATTATATTAAATGATATTAAATTGAAGGCTGTATAATTATGCAAGCATATTTATCTACTATAAACAAATCTAAACTAAAAAACAATTTTAAGCTGTTGCAGCTCTGAATATAAAATAAATGTAAATGAGCATAACATAACAAACCAATAGTTGTTTTAAATTTGATCCAATACATGAGGTTGTTCTCATTTTCATTTTTATCATCCATAAATGCTTCCAACCATGAAGCTCCAATAGGCTTTATAAAATATTCAAGTTCTCTGCTGATGTATTTGGTGATGAAAATTCTTTGAAAATCTGTCACTTTATCATTGCTTTGAAATAAATCACCAATCAGTTTGAATTGGAAAAAAATATTATAAAGCTGAACATGAAATTACTATCAAATGAAAAAAACTCTTGATTTACCTGAGAATTTCTTTCATGACATCTTCAAGAAGTGGAAGAGATTCGGGTTGTGGCACTGTAGGCATTTGCATTTGGTATGTAAAAAGAGATTCTTCAGGCTTGTGATACGAAAGAATGCATGAGAAAATATGCCTATCACTTTGCACTGCTTTTACAAGTCGAGTGCTGAAACTGCGGCCATCTCTGACGTTTTCCACATGATAAACTACAGGTTTGGTATTGTCACCTGAAGTTTCATTTAGCAATTGATAAATGAAACTCTCAACAATAAGCAAAATTTTAATATCATTGAGATGAGAGGCAAAACTGACCACTGAGAATAAAGTAACTATGAATGCTGTGCACCTCATATTCTTTGTTAACAGTTTGTTGTGATGCGGCCATAGCCTGACTAATAATTTGACCTCCATATATTCCCGTAGAGCGAGTTTTGCTCAAGTAATTAGCTCTTTTCAAAATAATACACTGCTCATTAATTAATTACATAACTGTGACTTGACTTGTGTACAAAACATAAGAACTGTTATTTAAACTTGTAAATAACCACTCGTCGAAAAAAATGTGACAATCGAAATGCGAACCACACAAAATTACCTATATATTTGATTTTCAATAACTTCCAGTCTAAGCAATTCATTAAAGAACGATGAACCCAATTTAAAATCAATTAGAGATCCAGGATCAACAGGCTTTTTCTGATTTTCTGTTTCACTCATTTTCAAGCAAATGCAAAACTTTCCCTTAATTATTTTACGTTTCTAAAGCGTGTTATAAAAAAAAATTCCAGTAGACTCAGTACAGCATTTGAGAACGGTCAGAGTATAGAAAATAACAGGTTCAGCAGCTAGAATAAAACACAAGCAGTTGGGGAGAGCGACTGCTCAAAAAGGCACAGACCAATCAGGTGCAACCGTATGTTATAAACACTATAATAAGGTCAAAGTGCTGGACAATATTTATTTTATTGTTTTTCAAATCAATTAAATTATTATTTTTTAATTTAAATTGATTTATTATAAATATTATAAATTTTTTAGCTAATAGAATCTCAAAAATGCTGTTGAATGCCATGTTATAAACTTTGAGCATTCTTACAATGTAAAAGAGAAAAAAGATTAATTCAATTTTACCTTATCGTTTCTCTTATGGAAGTCTTGCAATCTAGTTTTTTGTGTGTATATTTTATCCGTTTTATAAATACATATGTTTTTAATTATTAATGTCCAATAACTTTACTTTATCGTTTCTCACGTGGGGGTATTACCTACTGTTTATAGTGTTTTGTGTGTATACTTTTATTTTTTAATCTTATTTGCTTTCAGTTGTTCTAGAACCTGAAAATAAAGTTTTTACTCTTACAAAGTAACTGATTTCTAAGTGTTCTTAGCCAGAGGTTCCCAAACTGTGGGTCGCAAAGCTCTGGAAAGTGGGAAAGTTTGGGAACCTATGTTCTTAGCTACTTTATGTAAGATTCAAGATTAATATGCTTGTTACCATTACAAAAGAACTTATTTCAAAGCGGTTTAAGCTATTCACTATAAGAACAATATGTTACAAATACTAAATAACAAATAAAAACGTATATAAATTTTAACAGCCGTGAGATTCTATTGGCTAGAAAGCTTGACGACTTTTTAACTCAAAACAATTTCAAAAATTTTTTTTAGAATATTTATAATAAATCAATTTAAATTAAAAAATAATAATTTAATTAATTTAAAAAACAATAAACTAAATATTGTCCAGCACTTTGACCTTATTATGATGTTTAACATACGGTTGCACCTGATTAGTCTGTGCCTTTTTGAGCAGTCGTTCTCCCCAACTGCTTGTGAATAAAACAAGCGATGGGCACTAAAAAATTTAAAAATGAACTTTAAAATGTTTAAATAAGTTTTAAGATATATTTAAATTAATTATAAAAAAAATACTATCCTACACAGATCTGTGTTGTTAATAAATTATTCATTATTTTTTTCTTTGGATGGTAAGTGACATAGGCCTTGCCATAGATATCTATGGGCCTTGCAATGCAAAGCTCAAGTTAAGCGTTTTGAATTCCAAGCGCCCTTTCGCGAAACACCTCAACTTCTTTACAATTTTAAAGTTGCAGATAAGATTAGGGTATGTGGTTTTTACGGAACTTTTATGGAAGATGATTGATGTCCGTGCCTCAGATCTCGATATATAGTAGGGATAGGGAAGATTAAGTGCTGAATGGACCTATGACTTTAAAATTTCAGTTTACATCTGATAACGCCCAAATTTTACAGATCACCCAGAGTTTTCTGGGAATTGGCCACAAGTTTCAGGGTCTGCAAAAAGCTAACTCTGTCTTGTTCTTGACAACCATTGTAGTTTGATAGTGGTTCATTCATACTTGTGTAGGTAACCGCTTGCAGCCTCCATATGTGTTTTTCAAAAAATTTCTGTCGTAATACACATACAGTTGTTTGTTTGCATACAAGTATAGACGGTTCTGGAACAGCGTGTTCTCGTGAAAAAAAGGTTTTGGACTGCTGGGCAAAACCTAGTCTAAGCCGGATTCTACCAGTTGTCGCAAAGCATCGAATGGATAACAGCCGAACAAATGACACAAAACGTTCAACTTGTTTTGTGTAGCGAAAATAGCTGCTTAGGTGGGTCCTGCGGTTGAGCGATGTTAGTTGATAGACTCTGCTAGATTTTTTGGAAGTTGCTGGACCCGTGGGAAGAGTTTGGATTCACTTGGTGGTGCAAGCGCCTGATGTCTTAAAAGTTTTTAATGAGGTTATTCTGGTCCTGTTGTCAGCGAATATGCCGGTTAACACACTGACATCAACAAAAAGGTTAATGAAAAGCTTGCAAAGCGTTTTTGTGAAGAAAGAGGAGTTGACACTCAAAGAAATCAAACAGTTTTGTGAAAACGTTAGTCTTAATTGTGTTTGGATGCATAAAAACCATTCGAGAGTCGGAATGTGAATGTGTTGTACCGGTGTGTTTTTGATTACTTGGACCCGCAAATGACCGCATGGGAGCTTTGTATATTTGTATGATCGAAAAATATCAACAATTAAAGAAACACTGGTTGGTGTGGTTTTTCATTTCAATACGCAGAATTGGAGAACTGAAATATCGCAAATTGATGTAAAATCCTCGAGTAATTATAATATTTCTTGCCGGGTATTTCGGAAGCGACAAAGAGCTGTTTGGGATGAGCAGGATTAAAACGGGTTGGTGATAAGAAATAGTGATGATTTAATAATTGTTATGAACATTTTAGAACATGTACTAAATGTCCTTGTGTGTGTTGATCGTTTACATATATTACCAGACAAGTTATATAAGTGTTTTTTTACAAGTTGCAGTAATAAGTCTAGTTAAAAGCTTATTAATGTCTTATAACTTCAAAAACATTTGAAAAAAACTTGTACAATTCCAATATCATAACATTGTTTTTTATTATTACATACTTTTATTCAACTTGCAATATCTGTTTGTTTGTTTGTGTCTTTCTCTGTACGCAAATCTTGCAAGTAAAATTTGACCAGCTTTTATTGGTTAGGAAGCTGAAACTTTCAACATAGCTTTATATTGGATCAAAATATATTATTCAATTGATTTCAACATATGTTAATAAACTAAACAGATAAAAAGTTTAAATATAGATTGTGCAGCAAAGTGAGCACGTGATTCATCTGAAGATCGCGTAACATTCATGACGTCACGATTTATTTATTTAGGTTTTTTTATTTATGTTACGATCTTTAATTTGAATATATTTCGTATTTCTAAATTGAGTGTATTTGAAATAAAAGTATTTGTTGAAAAACTCGTTTTTTCCTTTACATGTTTTAAGAATCGAACTATGACACTACCGCATTCCTGAGATTAGATTGGCGGGATACCGATATTGACATAGTTTTATTAGATATATTAAATATATTACACACATGTCTATAAGAAGTGACATAAAAATCAATAAAGTTAATCTGTTGCACAAGTGATGTCGTTTCCGTTATGGGAAAATTTTGGGAACTGACGAAATGCAATCACGAGCTTTGCTTTTGACCAGGAGTTCATTTAGCTGTTCTGTATAGCAATAAATAAAGCCAGATCCATTGCAAGAATTTGAAGGAAGTGATTCAAAAGGATTAGTGGTACAGTGGTAAGGCAGCCTTCAATGTCAGTTAGATTCCCACCAGCACTCATAGTGATGTGGTTAAACCTGAAAAGCAGCTGCCTCTGGTTGAAACGGTGGCATTATTTGTGATAGAACATCATCATCATCATCATCGACCGACTACGTTTCGTCCGGACTTGTTGGTCCCTCCACTCCGCAGACGACAATATCTGAGCTTCCATTTCTCTCCTTTGGCATCCGTGGCTTCCCTTCTAACATCCTCAGCGGTGATAATCTTTCTGTCATAACCCATGTATGTTGACATCTGGTCGAGGTATGACATTCTTGGACGGCCGCGTCTGTTGCTAGCTCTCACGTTCGATGTATACAACATGTATATATTTGCCGGTTCATCCTGGTTCATACGTAGGCAGTGACCAGTGAAATACATCTGACGATGACGGATCAATGTGCTGATAGGAGCTGATTGTACCCTGTCGTACAGGTCCTCATTTGTCATACGATCCTCTGACTGAACCACACCGATCATCCTTCGATAACACTTTCTGGCAAACACGTCCAATTTAATCGACAAACTTTTTGTTACAGGCCAAGATTCACATCCATACAACAAGATCGATACACATGCAGCGTTGAAGAAGCGCACTCTCAGCATCACACCGACGTGTCTGGAGGTGAGGATCTTCTCCAGTTTATGGAAGGCCCCCCATGCAAGTGCGATTCTGGCCTCAATATCTTTGACATCTGAGTTCATGTGAGAACCAAGATATTTGAAGTCCTGGACCACTTCTACTTTTTCGCCGTCGATTGTGAGGTGCGGTGCATTAAAATCTTCAGGGATGTTGATACGCATCTGTACGGTCTTCATGGTGTTTACTTCCAGCCAAACCTTTTTTGATTCTTCGTTGAGAGCATTCAGTTGTCGCTGAGCACCTTCTATTGAGTTCTCCAACAGGGCTATGTCATCCGCAAAGTCGAGGTCATTAATCCTCCTCTCCGCCTGTCTTGATCCATTGCGACGGTGTGTCAGATAGCCGAAACCATGTTCCGCTCGTCTCATGACATAATCGATTACAATGACAAACAAGAAAGTGGCTAAGACATCTCTCTGTAGGACTCCTGTGGTGATACTGAATGGCTCGGATAGTTCCCCTTCAACAAAGACCTGGCTAGATGAATTTTCATATAGTACTTTTATGGCTGAGACTATCTTATTGGGAATGCCATAGTGTTTTAATATTGCAAACATCATATCCCGATCAATCGAATCAAATGCTTTTTTGAAGTCGATGAATGTGACGAACAGCGGGATATTCTGACTATATGCTCCGTCCATGATACGTCTCAAGATGTTAATCTGTTGAACACAACTATGTCCAATCCTGAACCCAGCTTGGTTTTTCCTTAACAGCTTGTCAATTGGAGTTCTAATGCGGTTGAGAAGCATTAGATTGTAAACCTTTGCTGCTATGGACATGAGAGAGATACCTCTGTAGTTAGTCATCAGTTGGAGATTTCCTTTCTTTGGCACGGTGACGATGATATTGGATGTCCAGATACTGGGCGCGCGTGGAGATTGTCAAAAACCAAGTTGCAGATAAAATAGATTTGCTCTCTGATGAAGTTTCCGCCTTTCTTGAGTACCTCTGCAGTGAGCGCATAGTCCAAGCCCGGAGCTCTATTTGACTTGAGGTGCTTTATGGCCTCGTTCACTTCTCTTAAGCTGAAGTTGGATGTTGATATCTCGTTGTTGTCATTCGATGGGACAGGATGATAGGCCGAGCTTGTAAACTTGCTTTTGTTGTTGAGAAGATTGTTGAAGTAAGTTCTCCACTCATTCAAGCCAACCTCCTTGGACGCAGATAGTTTCCCATCGAATTTGCGCACCTTTACAGGATGTTCTTTATCACCGCCGCTGATTCTGTCTATTATTTTCCAAACCTCATCATGTTGATTCCTCGAGGCAGCCGCCTCCAGATCACTGAGCTGTGTCTCAAGGTAGGTCCTTTCATCCATGATAAGAGAGTCATTAACTTGCTCCCGATAGAACAGTCAAACACTGTTTAAAAAAAACTGTATTTTCGGCAATGGTGAAGAAGCTAAAGGTGGAAATTCAAATTTTAATGCCTTTAAAATGTTCAATATGTTGTGAAGTTTGTCATAATTTTTTTTTAAATATATATTTAAAACAATTGCTGAAAATGATGTTTGAAAAAAACGTACATCTTGATCTTGGAATCCAAATAAAACCTAGATTTTTAATTACTGTTTTTCTTTTGGTGAGTTTAAACATTTTCCAAAAATGTAGCTGAAAATAATGTTTCCATGTTTTGTATGTATTATGTTTGTTCCGCTCTTTGTTGACAAAGTTAGAACTATTGAGATTGAATAAAAATTGACAAAAATTGACAAAAATTAAGTTGATATCTAAAAAAGATGAAAACAAATAAAAATTTACTCATAATACAACAACGTTCACGAATTATATCATAAAACCCTAATAAACGTTGCACTCAATATTTATTATAAATTCACTATTAAACTATGGAGTTATGAGTGGCTCTATATTAAGCCATCTGGGAGATGAACAGTCCGTTGACTACGTTTGGTAAATAATCGCCCAGGTACAACGAAAATGGCTTCTATGTAATGAGACAAGAAAAAACGAATTTTAATGTTTTTCCTCCATGAATAATTTTAATGCTCGAATATTTAATTTTTTGAACTAATAATTTTTTTAATTTTAGTATTTTTTAAAAATGTATCAAATGCATTGTTTTATTTTATAATCGAATTAAGTCCTACGTAAAATTTCATCTGAACCATAAAATGTTGTATAAGCTGTCATAAGACTTAACAAGTGAATAAAAAAACAAAGTTTTTTAAAAACACACTTTTATATAATCGATTGTGTAGGCCACATTCTGTTACATAAACAACGAGTATATTAGCATAGACAATAAATAGTTCGACGAAAATATCAGTTAATCAGTTCGGAGGTATGTTTAAATTTTTAAGTCTCTATCTCATCGGGAATTTAGTTTAAAATCGATTGCAAAATTTGACAGACCGACAGACAGACAGAGAAGTCAAGTTAAGTAAAAGTGTGTAAAAAAACGGTAATATAGGTAAATTGCCATAGCATAAGACGTATGCATATTTACTAAGAAATTGAAGAGCAAGTTAATATTTAAATTCTTATCAAATATTACAGTAACGTACCTACTTATTACGTTTTTAAAACTGATGAAACTTTTCTGAAAATAATTTAGCTTAAAAAAAGTTTGCATCATGTTAGTTAACATCAAAGTAACACGAATTTTCACTTAAGATAGAAATTTTATAAGTACTAAAAAATATGAGTTTTTCACATTTTTAAGATAAAAATAATTATAATCATTTTTATGCAACAAAAATTAGTTTATGTGGAAAAAAATAGTTTAATAGAAAAATCAAGTTCAAAAATTTCAATTTAGAAATATAAAAAAAAGAAATTATAAAAATATCGCAATTTATTTTAATTTTTGTATCATTTCAGTACAAATTCAAACAAACTACAAATCGTTTTTATTTCTCCAAATTATTTTTTAGCTAAAATTGTTTTTTACACACACACAAACAACGGTGGAAACATTTCACAATCACTATTTAAAAAGGATTTTAAGAGAAATATTTTTAGAAAAGAGAAAAAATCAAGCTTAAGGAAACGCAGATCTGAAGAGATGAGGATATACATTGAATACACATGAAGAAATGAAGATATACATTGAATACATCTGAATAAATGAAGATATACATTGGATACATCTGAAAAGATGAAGATATACATTGGATACATCTGAAAAAATGAGGATATATATTGGATACATTCCTTGTTTCTTGCTCCAGGTGCATGAGTTTTAACTTACAACTCCCAGCTATGCAAATCAGAACCAGTAAATTAAAATTTGGATGGATGGATGGATGGATGGGTGGGTGGGTGGGTGGGTGGGTGGATGGATGGATGGATGGATGGATGGATGGATGGATGGATGGATGGATGGATGGATGGATGGATGGATGGATGGATGGATGGATGGATGGATGGATGGATGGATGGATGGATGGATGGATGGATGGATGGATGGATGGATGGATGGATGGATGGATGGATGGATGGATGGATGGATGGATGGATGGATGGATGGATGGATGGATGGATGGATGGATGGATGGATGGATGGATGGATGGATGGATGGATGGATGGATGGATGGATGGATGGATGGATGGATGGATGGATGGATGGATGGATGGATGGATGGATGGATGGATGGATGGATGGATGGATGGATGGATGGATGGATGGATGGATGGATGGATGGATGGATGGATGGATGGATGGATGGATGGATGGATGGATGGATGGATGGATGGATGGATGGATGGATGGATGGATGGATGGATGGATGGATGGATGGATGGATGGATGGATGGATGGATGGATGGATGGATGGATGGATGGATGGATGGATGGATGGATGGATGGATGGATGGATGGATGGATGGATGGATGGATGGATGGATGGATGGATGGATGGATGGATGGATGGATGGATGGATGGATGGATGGATGGATGGATGGATGGATGGATGGATGGATGGATGGATGGATGGATGGATGGATGGATGGATGGATGGATGGATGGATGGATGGATGGATGGATGGATGGATGGATGGATGGATGGATGGATGGATGGATGGATGGATGGATGGATGGATGGATGGATGGATGGATGGATGGATGGATGGATGGATGGATGGATGGATGGATGGATGGATGGATGGATGGATGGATGGATGGATGGATGGATGGATGGATGGATGGATGGATGGATGGATGGATGGATGGATGGATGGATGGATGGATGGATGGATGGATGGATGGGGATCATCGCAACTGATCCCAGGACAACTGATCCCAAGACTACTGATCCCAGGACTACTGATCCCAGGACAACTGATTCCAGGACAACTGATTCCAGGACAACTGATCACGGGACAACTGATCCCACGGACAACTGATCCCACGGACAACTGATCACATAGACAACTGATCCCATATCTGCATCATTTTATATTTCACTGTTTCTGCAATCAATAAACTGATATTAACATACATAATTTCCGATTTCTGTTTGTATGTACGAATGTATGTGTATGTATGTATGTATGTATGTATGTATGTATGTATGTATGTATGTATGTATGTATGTATGTATTTATGTATGTATGTATGTATGTATGTATGTATGTATGTATGTATGTATGTATGTATGTATGTATGTATGTATGTATGTATGTATGTATGTATGTATGTATGTATGTATGTATGTATGTATGTATGTATGTATGTATGTATGTATGTATGTATGTATGTATGTATGTATGTATGTATGTATGTATGTATGTATGTATGTATGTATGTATGTATGTATGTATGTATGTATGTATGTATGTATGTATGTATGTATGTATGTATGTATGTATGTATGTATGTATGTATGTATGTATGTATGTATGTATGTATGTATGTATGTATGTATGTATGTATGTATGTATGTATGTATGTATGTATGTATGTATGTATGTATGTATGTATGTATGTATGTATGTATGTATGTATGTATGTATGTATGTATGTATGTATGTATGTATGTATGTATGTATGTATGTATGTATGTATGTATGTATGTATGTATGTATGTATGTATGTATGTATGTATGTATGTATGTATGTATGTATGTATGTATGTATGTATGTATGTATGTATGTATGTATGTATGTATGTATGTATGTATGTATGTATGTATGTATGTATGTATGTATGTATGTATGTATGTATGTATGTATGTATGTATGTATGTATGTATGTATGTATGTATGTATGTATGTATGTATGTATGTATGTATGTATGTATGTATGTATGTATGTATGTATGTATGTATGTATGTATGTATGTATGTATGTATGTATGTATGTATGTATGTATGTATGTATGTATGTATGTATGTATGTATGTATGTATGTATGTATGTATGTATGTATGTATGTATGTATGTATGTATGTATGTATGTATGTATGTATGTATGTATGTATGTATGTATGTATGTATGTATGTATGTATGTATGTATGTATGTATGTATGTATGTATGTATGTATGTATGTATGTATGTATGTATGTATGTATGTATGTATGTATGTATGTATGTATGTATGTATGTATGAGTATGTTTGGATGCTGTAGTGAAGTAGTGATGGTCCTAGTCATGGACTCCTAAATAAGCCGATAACAATTAATGTTGGAGTGTCTTCATTAATTCATTTAATTCATATCTTCGAAAAAAAAACAACTTCTGAAATGAGCTAAACTATTATTTTTGAATTGGCACGGTTCCATTTCTCATTATGAACCTCACGCAGAAAGGAGTGAAACGATGAAAAGTAATACGAACTTGTCAATTTCATTTCGACTGTGTATCGGGCCCTCGTGCGCTTATACTAAATATTATTTCTCCGTTTACTATCTGGAGTAGCCAGTATCATTATCACCACCACCGTTGTTGTATGGAGCCAGCCATCGTAAGCTGGCTACGTAAGCATCATCACCACCACCATTGTCGTGAAAAAATGAGTTGCTTATGTCTATGGGATCAGTTGTCTATGGTATCAGTTGTCCGTGGGATCAGTTGTCCGCGGGATCAGTTGTTCGTGGGATCAGTTGTACTGGGATCAGTTGTCCTGGGATCAGTTGTCCTGGGATCAGTTGTACTGGGATCAGTTGTCCTGGGATCAGTCGTCCTGGGATCAGTAGGCACTAACCCGGATGGATGGATGGATGGATGGATGGATGGATGGATGGATGGATAGAAAGATAGATAGATAGATATTTAAATTTATAGTTTAAAATATATTTTTGTGGGGGCGATTATTTCATGATTGCGTTTCTATTTTGATGTAGGGAATTTTTCACGAAAAATATTCACCGGGGGCGAGAATATTACAGAAGGAGGGCAAAATAGTTTTGGGGAGACTCTATTACGTGGCATTGTCCAAAATGTTTTATTAGGCTCTCTTTTTAGAAACATGTTTCCAAAAAATCACTAAAAAAGTTAAATTTATATACAGAAAATTGTTTTTCTCAATTCATAAACATTGATACTGTCATTAAAGATGTAAAGTATATAATTCGCATAAAGTTCATCAGGAATTTGTTTTTTGTTTGTTTTAATCGCATTCATTAGACTCAAGCTTCTCTTGCATTCACTACTCGATTTCTGAAATGTTGGAAAAGCATTGAACTGGTGATTATTATGTCCTGAAATGCATTAATGACTTCGACTTGTTCATTTTCAGTAATGATAAATTTAAAGTCTTTTACAATGTTGTGTTTTTATCTTT
This sequence comes from Erpobdella octoculata, assembly GCA_963978895.1. Taxonomy (NCBI): domain Eukaryota; kingdom Metazoa; phylum Annelida; class Clitellata; order Hirudinida; family Erpobdellidae; genus Erpobdella; species Erpobdella octoculata. Next base: position 17,163,180 of record OZ022243.1, on the reverse strand, counting down.
ATGTAGTTAAATAAAATGGTTAGCTGTTTTTGAAAGTTCCTTTCTTTCCAGCAATTAATGATCAAAAAGGTTGAAAAATCCGTGTTTATAAATTTACACTAACTGGAAATATTGTGTTTATTTGGTTGCAAGTTTGTTGAAAATATTTTAGATTAGCATCAATATTTGTTTTAGAGTTGGAAGATAAAATTAGGTACTGCCCGTTTCATCTGGAATAAACTTTGTCCCTAACAAACTGTTATCTAGTTTCTTTGATTTTGGCTTTGATGAACTCATTCTTGTTGACCAAGGCGGAATGAACAACTTCATGTTGAGTATTCTTATAATTAACAACTTGATACTACTAATAATAATAATCTGTCTGAGGCGCTTACGAAGGTTCTTTCAGACTA
>OZ022243.1:17127788-17157788 GCA_963978895.1 Erpobdella octoculata | reverse complement strand
GGTAAGAAAAATGAAATTAAGTTTCATGAATTCATTTATTAGTATTATAAACTGCTCTATGTACAAATACAATAATAGGATTCGTTGAAAGGGTCAGGAAATCTCTGAAGAACCAAAAAAACATTTGGAAACTCGAGATATTGCATATACGTTCGCGTCCTTTTTTTTATTTTGGTGTGTGTGTCTGTGACATATAAATATTGTATTCAGTTTTTTGCTCATTTCCGTTTTCAGATTGAGCTGAAATTTTGCATGTGTATTGATTTTCGAAAGTTTGATTTGTTTAACGTGGCTCTACTTTCTAGAGTTTTAAGGCTTAAGAACCACTTACATAACTCAACTCATTCGTGGGTCCATTTTAAAGAACAACCAAAGGCAATGCCGGGTTAACATTTATGAAGATCCTGGCGCACTGGAATAAACGAGGCCCCCTCTACATTATAAAATTTACAAATTTTGGCTTTAATGTTTCAATTCAAAGCATAATGAAATGTATTAAATAATTACACAGTTGAAAATTCTCAACTATAAACTTTCAATTAGACACAACAAAAACATAAGCCTACAGATTAATTTACAGATGGTCTTCTTACCGACCGTCTATCTATAACATTATAAATTTACATTTAATAATAATAATATAACAAACACCTTAAAAAAGTCAACAGTCACAATTCATGATGATTTCTTTCTACATTTAGTTGAACTGAACGCATTAATAACTGCTGACAAATCCAACTCCTGAATTACACCACTTTCAATGTTCAATAGAGATAGGTTGTTTAGTATCTCTTGAGTTTGTGTTGACCTCAGAGCAGATTTGGTGGGTTTGAGGTGACTGAAAGATCGCTCACCAGCACAGTTCGTCACAGGCAGTGTCAAGTAATGACGAAGAAAAATGTGGGTGTTTGAGAAGGCTGTACAGAAATCATTCAGCAGCATCAATTTCAGCATCTCTTAAATCAAATCAGTTAAAATCAACTACTTCTGGCATTACAGGTAAGATATTTGAACTACCCAACTATACCATCGGCTTTCACAAACTAAAGAACACTGACAGCGCCAAGGATTTGGGAGTAGTCATCCTGGTATTTCAGGCACACTTCCAAATATAACATTGAGAGGCCAGTCGTTGTGAATATTTTGAGTTCCAATTTGCATGTTAGTTAGCTATTACAATTTTGTGAACTGTTGCCATAAATTGCTTGATTTTATACAACACTCTATGATATCTGTTCATGTTCCTCTTGCGACGACTTGCAGTGTCTGTCTAAAATTGCCTCCAATAACCATGACTTTACCTCAGAACGGCTTTAATATCGCAAAAAACTTTATCGATGGAGCGTAATCCATGTTTAGTAAGCATAGATAGTGATTCCATCAATTATGATGAGTGAAGCCTGATATGAAGCACTGTTCGCCCACCTTTGAATTAATTTAAACTTTCTTTGTATTTGTATTCTATTGCTAAAGTTTCAGTTACCAAAAATGCCAGAAAACCCTGAAGCAAATAAATCGTCGTTTATAAGTGAAATCGATAGAAATTGTTTTATCGTTCGCATGCACTCCAAAACAAATGAAAGGAGAAAGGACATATTCAAAAATATTATTAATTTTTTATATTTTGAATTTATTTTACATAAGGTAAAAAATTTTTAAGTTATTTAATTATATATATATAATTATTTATCATTATTAAATATAAATTAATTTACCATAGACAGCAGAGCGTCACACAAAAACGTCTTACACAGACATGAGCTATTATATATATTATTATGCGGTGCGCGTTGATGTCAGAAAACACCAAGAGGATGAAAATGTGAATGTTTCTGGCAGTGGTTTGCTTGAGCGTAGTCTGAATGGTACGACTGTTGAGAGTTTGGTCGCAGAGACGGCTGAGGCAGGTGTGGAAACGATTTTGGACCAGCGCGTTGCTGGTGAAGAAATTAATGAGGAAAACAGTGACAAGAGAAATGATCCAGATTTGTTGGGCCTGTAGCTAAGTGTTGCTAGACTCTGACAAATTTTGCGGAGGTCTTCGGATTCGTCCGAGAGGTTTTGGAGTATTGCTTGATTGATGTTGCAAGAGATGTTCTTGTTGCAGATAAGGTTTTCCACAGTTGTGTGTTTGGTCGCGGTGGCTTGAGTGAGGTGTGCGATGATGACGCCTGTGTTGCGGCATCAGGACAGGGTGTTTCACGGTTTGTGCATGGCAAGCTAGATTTGTTGAGTGGTCGTCTATTCCAGGACATTGAGGTTGGGTTGGTCTAGGAAAAAAATGATTTTGGAAAGAATGGAGCGGATTTTCGGGTGATGTCTGGTGATCGGAGCGCCGTTGATGCTGTCACGGATGAGTCGGCTGAGGAGTTTGGTACCCCCGATCTTACGGAACAGATAGAAAAGATTTGTTGTGATACTGCTGACATATGTGAAAAAGTAGTTATCGAAACAAATGTTTTGTTTGGAAAGTTTGAATATGATTCTGCAGGTGCCAATGTGGCTGAGGCTCAGAGCGGTTTGGCCAGAGATTTTAAGTTTTTTGTTGTGGCTCGCGGAAGTAGAGCTGGAACTTGGGAAGGTCAGACAGTTCTGCATTGACGATAGTTCTATGTTTAAAAGCTTGACCACGTGTAGAAGGTCGGAGGCTGACCGTGCTTTACAGTTGGGGCTTTGGTTGCGTGGAGCCGTCGGTGGCCTGGTGTAAGACGGTTGTGATAGACAGACGTGTGAAAAGATTGGGATGTAGTGATTTGGGGTGGTGGTCGGGCCAGCGGCACCGAATCGGAAGATCACGTAGAAGTATTTCTAATTATTGACATAGAAAAAGATACAGTTCCAAAGTTTTATTTTTTATTTTTCAATAAACTACAAAATCATTCCAAAAAAAAACTTGAACTAGAAAATAATTATAGAAACACCTCTAAAAACCTCTAGTGCTTTATGTTTTACAAATGCCTTATATTTCAGGATCGGGCAGCATATCGTTTAAATTTAATGCAAATCTGAATTTGAAAACGACTTTGTTTACATTTATAAATGAAATTATTGATAAATTTAAGTTCGTTTTGGTTTGTTGTTTTTTTTTAAATAAAAATGAACAAATTTTTAAGTTAAGAAATAAAATTATTTCTTTGAATTTTGTTAATTCAATAGAATGCATTGTCATAAGCAACGAGTCTGTCTAAATTTTACTTCCCTGCTTCATTAGATAACGGAAAGTTGGTTAATGTTTGTTTCAAATTTGCAAACAATTATTTCTTTATAATAGTTTATAGTACTTTAAACCAAGTATCTTAAGACAGAAACGGCTGTGTGTAAGAAGCACATAAATACTTCCAGTCGTGGATCATAATTTGATCCTTCAAACTTTTTCCTCCTTTTTTTCCAGGCTTGGGACTGGCTTGCAAAAACAAGGAGGAGTTGCGAAAAATCAAGCAAGACCAGCAGTGAAGTTCATTTGAAGATTTTAATATATATATATATATATATATATATATATATATATATATATATATATATATATATATATATATATATATATATATATATATATATATATATATATATATATATATATTTAATTTATATATATATATTATATTTAATTTATAAAAATGTATAAAAAAAGTTATTAAATTTAAAAAAAATTCTAATTTTTTATGTTTTTTTTAATTTTTACTAGAATGATTTGACTTCAACTATTAAAAAGCTACAAAAGTGCTAAATTTAGCATCATTAGGAATTGCGTGTTTTCTGAAGCAAACCGCTATAGCAAAATGTTACCGAAATCATAGGATAAATAGAAATATCATGAAAAAAGACTTAAATATACTTGCTAAAAATTAAATTTTAAATAAATTATTTGATAGATATAAAATCGACAATACAGACATAACCAGCCAACTGAAACAAAATTTAAAATAAACATTCTGGTCATAAAAAAAAACAAAAATGTTACAAGCATTAATGCAGCAAAATTGTTTGATCAACATTAATGCAGCAGAATTGTTTTATCAACAATTAATTTGCTTAACAGAATTACAAATTATAAAATTATTGTTCTAACAGACTAATTAAGCCAAATAAATTTGTTTTTTTTTAATGTGTACAAAATGATTCCCATTTCCTAATTTATTCAATAACGTACTGCAAACCAAATTGTTAGCGACGGAAAATCCTAAAAATATGTTTTTGTTATCTTTATCTTGGGAATTTTGACTGTTATATAATATAAATATATAATTTATTAATATAAATTAATTAAATAATTAAATTGAAAAAATTGCCATAAATTTCACCTACGTGGTAAAAATGTAATCAACTTAAACTTGGTTTTTTTCTTTCTTTTTGTAAAAAACGTTTCCAGATAAGTCGAAAACCAATTTTTCAGTGAATGCTTGAAATAAAAGGTTTTTTATTGAGCTGCAGATTATAGTCCGCTCTAACAAATTGCTGTGAACATGAAATAATGGACACGCCAATTTGTTTTTGTTCCACAATGCAATTTCAATTATTTTTATTTCAGAACATTTTTTTTATAACTTGTAGAGGCGGATACAAAATTAGCAAAAAAGGGGGTCCAAAACAGGGCGGGTAAAAAAAATCATTACAGTATCGGATTTTTAGGTTTTGACGTAAACGTTTAGTCAATATTCAGTCATTCAAAACAGGATTTCTGTGACCATTTTTAGCAGAATAACATAGTTTAAGTAACAGGTTAAGTTTATTGATTTTTTTCAGAGTCAAATGTTTTACAACGTTTACACCATCCTGACGACATGATCAGAATAACTTTAAATAATGTAACTGTATAAACCCACAAACTATAGTAGATGAGTAATACTACCAAACCTAATTATATTTAGTATGCTGCTACTAAGTAATTCATCAAAATTCACAACAAAATATAAATAAACTAAAAATTCTGTACAATTTAAAGACCATCACAAACAAGTTAAACAGAATAACTTTGTCTACGAGATAGATTCACTCTAAGTGAGGTATTTACAAATCACTATCAAAAGATAAAACAAACTAAAATACAAGATGAAAGGACGTTATTGCTCTGTATCCTTGGCCAATCATTAAGCCTAGGCTTTTGGATCATGTGACTTCTATCTATGAGTTTGGTTTCCGGAATTGACGTGAATCAAGTTTATACGTAGTCTTGAATAATTAAAAACGTTTTTTTTCAAACTTGGGTCTTTAATTATTCCTAATAGACTAGAAAATTGCAGCACGTGTTGAATGGGTTATCACGATATTAAGAAAGTTCACCAGAATATCTTTGATTTTGAAATTAGTCGATAATCTGAAGCAAGTAAACTATTTTTTTAATGTGTAATTTTTTGGCGAATTTTTCAGTCGATAAACTTTTTATTTGTATGTTGCAGTAAGCAGAAGCGTCATTTCAAACAAAACATGATAAATAAAATGGTTTAAAACCTACACACCGATTTTTGCTCAAAAATATTTTTTTCTTAAAATAGCTGATAACCCGAGAGAAGAAGAGTAATCGTAGGTACTTTTCTCAAAATTTTCAAACAACTTTATACCTATTTTTAAAAAAAAGATTAATTGAAACAAAATGAAATTTTTTAGAAAATCTTTTTTTTTTCATTGTTAAATCACTTAACCATTCACAAAACAAGTGCTACACACTGCGCAACGCTTACTAGACTGTGTTGACCTTTTACCCGCCACTATATGTTCCCGTGGAGATAATTGCATGAATTTCTTATATGTTTCTATAGATGACATTATAAGACTTCTCACAAAATTCCAGTGACATACGTCAACCGGAAGTAGAGATATTGGTATGTTCCCATTTGGAAACGTTTGCGGCCACAAATACAAATTTTATCAAAACAGCACTTTTTGTCTAAAATTTTTATTATCACTTTATTATTATACAACAAACTTCAATGATAAGATAAAAATCAATTATACTACGACAAAATGAAAAGTATATGCATGTTTTGTATAAATCTTTTATAAATCTTTATAAATCTTTTCAATTTTATAAGTTGTGAAATTCCGGAAAAGATTTCTCATGCAAACGCTTGCCGCACATTTCACACACAAAAAAAGCCAACAGTGTTGCCATTATAAATAATAAAAATGTTGCCAAAGCTAGAAATGCCAAAACAAATTTTATTTAATTAATCTCTTTGATACTGTATCATAAATTATTTTCAATATATTGCGAACCGTTGGTAAAAAAAACCATGAGGCATCAAACATTTCGCTAAATTGTCGCTGAATGAACAGTCCGCAGATGAATCGTCTAACATAAAGCATCCAGATATTCATTTTAATAATTTAACAGATTTTCCCTGAAGCAGTATCATTTGGGCAACACATTCTCTAGGTTTTAGGTTCAGGAGAAAACCTTTAATAAAAATTGTAATAAATTATATATTTGAGTTTTTTAAGAAAATGAAGTCAATTCCTGGATCCCTCCATCTAATCTGAGTATTGCAATAAAAACAGCTAATTCAAGACATTTCTCGGATTGTTTCTTTATTTTTTAAGCTGTGCAGACCTTAGAAAATAAATATTTTGAATTTCAGTTGTTTTTATCAAATTGTGAAATTGTTTTTTTTGTTTTATTTTCACTTCATGTTGTTTCTCTTTTGCAGCTTAAATTTCTGTTTTTAAAATTTACAGTTGATTAATTCAAAATGTTATTACATAAAATGTAAACAAAATTAAAAATTCAAACAATTTCTTCAAGTTGGACGCCTAATGAATAACAAACCCTGACATTATCAGTTATTTTCTTATTAAAATTAAATGTGACTGTGAAATTGTTTGAATGTAGAACATGCCTAATTTATTTTTAAATTATATTAAGTGATGTGTTGTGAAATCACAAATGAAGTGAACAAATTTGGAAGTGTAACAACAATTTTTAAAATAATATTAACTGCAATATTTGCTAGAATTTTTTTTATATTTTCAGATGTTATAAACTGAAATAAAGAATACAAATTTTCAAAAAAAAACCAGAAAAAACTGTGATAGTCATCTGATTTGGAAATTCATTTAATTTGGATCAACACAAAAAAAATCGAAAACGAAAGAACATTTTCCTGGATGTCCATGAAAACTTCTCAATGACTTTTTGGTTTTTTACATATTTTTAATGGATTTAAAAAAATAATGTTTTATTTAAAATAAAAATTTTTATTTAATAGTTAAAGCAACACCAGTACAAATAATTCATTTACAAACAATAATTTGTGTAAGAAACAAGTATGATTCAATCTAATGCCACTTGCTGGCAAAACGGAGACCACACACAAGCAAACGTTGTCACAAGTTGGTATTTTATTTAAACTTTTCCGAAAATGTTTTTGAAGTTTTTATAAAACTTCTTTATATTAATTGACTTTGTAGGTTTTTTATACATAAAAATATATTTGTATAAAATTATCACACTTAATAAGCACAAGAGACCTAAAAAGACCTTAACATTTCAGTTATTAGATATTGAATATAAAAAAAAGATAGCACAGAGGATGCATTTTACAAAACAAAATAGTAAAAAAATTTAAGTGTAACAATTAACTTTGTTACAATCAATTTGTTTGTACTAGAGGTGTGCACGGTAGTGGGGACAGCGGGAATACCTGCTGATTTTGCTGTATCACCGCGGAAATGGGGACAAATGAGGTGGAGATACCGCGGTAATGGGGATAAAGTTGCGGGGTTACCGCGGGAATGGAAACAAACGCTGCGGGGCTGGGGAGAGTTTTTGCGGTATCACCGCAAAAATAAAACAAGTATTTTATAAAAAAAATCTAATTAACCGAAAATGTGTCGAGTCCTATGGTCGAGTCAATTTCATTGTTTATGTTTTTTAATCTTTGCAACGCGCCGTTGTTTTATCGCTGATAATAGTTACCGAAGGTTTTATTTGCATTATTTGTTAAATTTTTGAAGTCGTAGTTCGAATTTTCATTTAAATATGAAAAAGGCTGAAATTCAAAAATTAGCTGCAACAGTCATCGTGTCAGTACTTTGTTGTTGCGCCTTTACATTTCACTCCTATTTGATCCTGGGTTAAACGTTAAAAGATAATCTCGGTGTTCTTCCAAAATAATGCGATAAACTGCATTTAAAGGTTTGATTAATTTGCTTTCACATTTTAAGTTTCATATATAATTGAATTTTTTTATTTTCTTAGAGATCTACTAAAGTTCGTTGATGATGTAACACTACATTCTGATCCCCACAAGATGACTTCATATATACATAAACTAGTCAAACAAAACTTGAAGACAACTTTTATGCAAACTTGTACTCTAAAAACTTAAAAAGCTCAGTTTCGAATGAGGTTTTGTTATTAAACTGTCTTTATATTAAAAGCATGAAAAGATTCTTAGAACTCAGTAATGACTTATAATTCAGCTTGTTGATTGTTATTAATTAATTATTTTTATATGAGTAAATAACTTCACAATTCAGCTTGTTGATTGTTATTAATTAATTAATTTTATATGAGTAAATAATTTCACAATGTTAATAATTATTTTTATAAGGTTGCTGACTATTTGGCATTGAACGAAGAAGGTGCAAAAGGCGATTTGCTGATTTTTTTGGAAAATAATTGATGAAAACTGTCTCAAGTTGCAAGGATTATTTTGAGTTTCCAGCAACAAGCACCTCCTCTGAGAGAGCATTCTCTATGGGTGGATTAACCATTAATGATCGAAGAACTCAGCTAAGTGGAAAAACATTGATGGACTTTTATTTAGTCATGGACTTAAATATATAAATTGTATTGAGTCCTGTTACGGTGTTATTGCAATTCTATATATCAACACTTGAGTTATAGTTGCATTGAAATGATGTACCGAAAAATAATGACTAGTCCAGGATTGATTAAAAATGGAGATGAACAACGCGGGGATGGATATGGATGGGGATGAAAGATTGAAAGACTGCGGGGATGGTTGGGGATGGAGATGAAACACTGCGGGGATGGTTAGGGATGGGGATGATGTTGGTGGGAATGGAAGGGGATGGGGATGGCACTCGCGGGGATGGTTGGAGATAGAGATGGAAATCGAACCATAATTTAAGAGTTCGGGTTCGGTTCGGTAGTGGCTATAGTTCGGGTTCGGTTAAGTTCGCTAGTGGTTACAGTTCGGGTTTGGTTTGGGATAGCTATGGCTCGAGCTAGATTCGATAATAATTGCATTAAAAAATAGTCAGTTTATTAATTCAAGACATTTAAAAAAATTAAAGTTCCATATTGTATTTCAAAAAAAAAATTACATTTTTAATGTTTCTGTAGTCATTCGAGCTCTTCGCTCACTCATAGTCATTTTGCTGACACTAAGCGTGCCTTTCCTTTTGTAACAAACGTTTCCAGCTTTTGCTTGCTCCATTTAGAACCGTTTGCTAACTTATTAGTATTTGCCATATTATTTAAGTTGTTCTATATAATAAATACAACAAACAACAAAATAGGTAATTCAAGCAACACGACCGCACGGTGTAATAAGCTACGCGAGAAAGAAAGTCAACATAACAACATAGATGTGCATAAGCTTCCATAAGTCAAACAATAATAGCGATATTAAATACAGAAAACAAAATAACAATTTTTATTTCAAGAATATTTCATAGTCATAATTTAAATTTAAAAAAAATAGGTTCGATGAATTTAGCATGGGTTCGTTTGGGTTCGGTTCGTTCCGAGCGAAACAGAGTTCGGGTTCGGTTCGGTTCGGCCAACAACTAAGTTCAGGTTCGGTTCGGTTCGGTAAAAAGTAGGGTTCGAGGTCGGTGTGTTCGGTTCGATTCCCATCTATAGTTGGAGATGGGGACGAAATTCGTCCCCGGGCACACCTCTAGTTTGTACTTACCACTCTTAGAAGCAGTGTTGGCTATTCAATCGCAGAATAAATCTGTGCAGTTTTGAATCAACTTTAAGAGCGAGTTCAGGCTGTATGAGTTAAATTTAAATTGTCAAATGAACAAAGCCACGTTATTAAAACAGCCAATCTTTTTTGCACTGCTGTGTTGTTATGTAAAATATTGTTTGCAAATTTCAGTTACAATTTTGTTATCAAAATTTCTATTTACTGACTTTTCTTATATGAAGGACGGATTTAATAGTAAGCAAAAAACAGAATGTGGGCTTCATTTGAGTGGGGCGCATCTGGCCCACCTGGACGGAATTGCCGACCCATGATGTATGTAACAGATTCTATCACACTGTTCATCTACAGTGAATAGATTTTATTACACTGCTCATCTACAGTTTACAGATTCTATAACACTTTTTATTTACAGTGTGTATGAACATATGTCTTTTTCATCATTTAAATATGTTTTATATTCAAATTTAAGATGTGAATCTGTTTTGGGTGATTTGACCATACCCGACCATACCCGATTCAAACCGTTGAAATTTAAAAGGAATAAAACTTGATCCAACTAAAACCCTAACTCGTCCATTTCTGACAGAAAATCAGAAACTTAAAAAAAATTAACAACTTTTGATGTTTTTCACTTGTCATATAATTTTACAAATGTTTTTTATCAGAATTATGTAAGAAAAATTATTTGCAAGCAGAATATTTAAAATAATAAACTTATTAAATTAAAAGTTTTAAATATTAAATGCTAACTTGTTTACAATTAATTTGATTAATTTTTTTACAAATTAATAAATGCAATCATTGGCAATTAATAACACAGGACATTTTATTTTCTTTTATGAACCATAATTATTGTAATAGAAGTGTTTCAAAACTCATTCAAAATTTAATTTATTCTAATGTGTTTGATCAGTTTTATGTTGCAACTGCAACATTGTATGGTTTTTTTATATAATTTTTTGCTTATTTACGCTTGTCATAAAGCAAAGTAATGTAAAAAAATCAGGTTTTTTTATAATTCTTTTAACGCTGGAACGACTTCTGCGTCGTTTGAAGTGATGCTGTACAAAGCATAGATGCTCAAACGGACTATATATTTCAGGTTTTCTGCAATCTATCTCCTCTATCAAAAACTTAACAATAAAAAATAATGATCAACTAGGTGTCAGTATATTTAGAAAACAGCACTTGATACTTCTAAGTGGTTGAGAAAAGGAGAGTAATGCCATATGTAGATGAATCACTCCAACCTAGCGATAATAGTAATAGTGAAGTGTTGATGTCAAAGAATAAAACACAGTTTGGTATTGTAACCCAGAACGAGATTTTCTGGGGAAATGTTCAGCAACAAATTTCATGCATTTCAATTCTGGCCCGACGCGAAAAGCTACAAATAAGGTGGATACTCCTGTTTTAGCTTCCGGATTGTTTTGAAAAAAACCTATTTTGCTTAAAATATTGAACTAAAAATATAAACAAAAGATGCTGTGTTTGGAGCAAACTGGAAGAGCTTGGAGCGTAAAGAACTGCTTTGCTTCATTAGCTTGATGCTGCTAGCTTGTGTCTACAAAACAGGAAACGAAACTGGTGAACACAGAAAGTGGACGTCCAATATTTTTAAATAGCATTTCAAGAGAACGGCGTCAGTATGACAAACAAGCTAGCTCTAATTTTTGATGTGTTCAATATGTGGAAAAAAAGAAATATAAAAAACATTTGTTTCTTTTAAAATGACTCATGCAATGAATAAATATTCACATTTTTTTGGTTCATTACTGTCTACTACTGTCCATTCAAGTATGGGATCAAGCTGTGGATACTGAGTGACATCCAAACGTATTTTGTTTTGAGGCTTCAAGTTTACATAGGTTGAAAAGACGAGGGAAACCAATCAAGGTTAACGATTGGTTACAGATCTGTTTGCATGCTTGAAAGATACTGGCAGAAATCTGACATACGACAACTTTTTTACCAGCATAAAATTATTGCAACAGCTGGAGAATATCGAACCATCTTGCTTGGAGCCGTCCACAAAAACCGTGTCGAGCTGCCTCCTGAACCTGTTTGCACAAAAAAGGGAAAAGCCCTAACTTTGAAATTTGCATTCCACAAAAATGCCAAATTGGTTTCTATCGTCTAAAAAAGGTAAAATAGTTGTCCTTATGAGTAGTATGCATGATAAAGCCAACGTAGATAAAGCATACGCAAAGAAGAAACCAAATATGGTTGTATATTACAATGTTATTAAAAGGGTTGTTGATACAGATTAAGATGTTGCTGGTCCTTCAAAAAAACGTTAAGCTGAAGACAGAAAAACAAGCATTAGATTTTTTTCTGGTCTAGAATAAATATTTGCACGGAGGTTAATCCCATTTCAATTACCAACAATTCCCATCAGTGTCAGTCTTTATCATCAGCAATCCCTATCAGTATAAGTTTTTTTTCTTGCAGTAGTTTTTACTTAGCCATTTCTCAGTCTTTCATCCTCATTTCCGTTGTATTTTATTTACACTCTTATTTCAATACTGCTAACACGTTTTTAAAAAATTTGTCAACAAATTTAGGTTTTAAAAGCGTATTTTAATAAGTGCCACAAGACAAAAAAAAGTTTTAACAACCAAATCGTAAAAACGATTTTTTTTTACAAATTCCTTATATTTCAGGATTCAGCGGTTTTCCATTTTATACACTTTTAAAAACACTTTTTAAATTAATAAATAAAAAAATATATAATATGTTTGTTTTTTTGTTTCAATTTTCATAAATTTAGATGTATACTTCCACAACTTTTCGAATATTGAAATTTTCGAATATTGAAAACTGTTGAAAATATAAAAGTTGCTCAATAAGCAATAAACAAAAATAACTGCTAAAATAATAACACAAAAATTTTAATTGTAGAGATATAAAACTTGTTAAAAAAATATAATGATTTTTTATTTATCTAATTATTATTAATTATTATAAAATGTTGAAATAACATTATTTGTCAAAAATGTATTTCTATGAATATAAGTATATTTATCGGCATCAAATTTAAACACTGGAATCAGTTTTATTGATACTTGGTACACTTGAGGGACATGGTCAAAGTAGCTTGTGTCCACTTTACAAAATATCTGCTGATCAGCTGGCATTTTAAGGCCAAAAACTAAAAAAAACCTGGGCAAAACCGCATAACCCAGCTAGTCAATATTCATCTTTAAATAATAGTGAGCGTTGTAAAAAATTATAATCGACAAATAACAGCCATCAGTATCATAAAAATAAAATATAATGCTGTTTCAATTTACAGTTGAATAATTTACAAATGTTTATTGAGATTAATTTTGAGTGCTGGCTGCTTACGAAGGTTTTTACTAAGACTGTTTAGACAGTTTATACGATTCTACTATATCAATATATTTCAGGTTATATGAAATACATTTTGGAAACATTTCTAGAAATGGAGCAAAACAATGGAAAGTGTAATCCAGTTTCCGGATTAAAAATTTAAAAAAATTTCTTATAACAAAAAATAAATAAATTCACTTCTCGGTGAATGAATCATTTACGATGAATGAATTCAGTTCTTAATGAATGAATTCACTTCTCAACATACCTTTTGTATGTATTAAATTTTAAAAATGTTTATTTTAAAATTACATTTTAAATAATTAAAACGTTATTTGAATCATTTCGTAATCAATTGAATATTACCTATCTGCTAGCGTTAGACTAAATGCATTAATGCAAAGTTTCCGTTGCGAAGCATGGCCAAAGTTTCAGCATTAAAATCGATCAAACAGACAAATTAATCTTTTCATTTTTACTATAATTTATTAAATAATCTTTTCAAAAATAGAATCAATCTAAATGCAGTGATGCTGCATTTTTAGAGTTTAATTTGGCCGGCAATTAAATAAGAAAACTAAAATGTTAAGAAAAACAAATACGGCTCAATAAAATATGCAATAATAATAAAGTTAGTCCTTTCGGAAAATACGTGTCGGGTAATGTTGAACCGGCGGGTTCGGGTATACCCACGCAGCCCTAGTATGTATGTATGTGTGTATGTCACAATGTATGTATGTATGTATGTATGTATGTATGTATGTATGTATGTATGTATGTATGTATGTATGTATGTATGTATGTATGTATGTATGTGTGTGTGTGTATGTATGTATGTATGTATGTATGTATGTATGTATGTATGTATGTATGTATGTATGTATGTGTGTGTGTATGTATGTGTGTGTGTATGTTTGTATGTATGTATGTATGTATGTATGTATGTATGTATGTATGTATGTATGCATGCATGCATGCATGCATGCATGCATGCATGTATGTATGTATGTATGTATGTATGTATGTATGTATGTATGTATGTATGTATGTATGTATGTATGTATGTATGTATGTATGTATGTATGTATGTATGTATGTATGTATCTATGTATGTATGTATGTAAGTATGTATGTATGTATGTGTGTGCACTCCTGAAGAGCTTTTCTGTGGAGGTCATCAGAAGAAAACCCCCCCTCAAGCAAACGTTTCGGCTCTTTAATTTCTTGACGTTCTAAGGGGGGCGAGCCACGTTCGACGGACGAACGTCCTCCGGCAGAAAATGCCTTTGTTCTTTTCCGACATCGAATTTCTATCATTCCTTGCATCGTGGCAGATATTTATCATGCAAATAAACTCGCGACGTTAAAGAAATTCAAAATATTCAAGTGAGAAAACCTTCGACGACATAACGGCTTCGGTTTCGTAGCGGTACAATATCGCCACGTAAACAAAGACGAAGCAATTTTATTCTTGCGGAGCGGAGAGAGCGGCTTCTAAATTTGGAAAATCTTCTTTTTTCTCTCTTTGAGACCAAATCCAGAATGAAGCCGATTCTGCTGCTTCAGAAATCTGTTTAATTGCACGGGTCCGCTCTCTGTTAGACATTCCCAGGGCCCGCAGCAACTTTAGCAAAGATTTACCAACCAAACCGCGTGCTCCGACTTCAACCGCAAAAAGCTCAGCTCTTGAGCCATTTGCTTTCAAATCCAACACCAATTCTCTGTATTTTTCTAATTTCATGATGTTACTGGCCTCCATGTTGCTTTCCCAAGGCACTGTCAACTCGATGAAAAGAAATGTCTTGGCCAGACTCGAAAAAACAACTATGTCTGGCCTTTTTCCACTTTCCTTTATTGAAACTGGGAAGCACTTTTCCGTTTTCAGATCGGCAGAGACCCTGCAGTCGTTCGCCGCATGGAAAACATTCTCTCCTTCCGTGAGGGTTCTCTTTGGGCGATTTAGCTGCGGCAATCCCTTTCTCAAAAAATAAATCCTCCTCCTAGGTTTCACCTCCATTGAGTTGGCTTTTCGGCAGGCTTCTTTTACAAATCCCAGCAGCTTTTGGAGAACAAGGTTGTGGCGCCACGTGTATCTACCATGAGAAAGGGAATAGGAGCAGGAGGAAAGAATATGAATCAATGACTGCGACTGACCGCAGAGCTGACACTCATCGTTCTTAATTAATTTCAATTTCTTTAAATTGCTGGCTGTTGGCAGCTGATCATACATCGATCTGATGAGGAACGATAGCCGCACTGGAGCATAGCGCCATATATCTTCCTATGACAGAGACCGCTGAACTGTCTCCTCCCATCTGGTCCAGTCGCCTTGCTGTGACAATTGGGCGCTCTTCACAACTCTCTCGCTTTCTATCGCTTGCTTTCTGTCCTGAACAATCAAGTCTGATCTTTCCTGAGCGTTTGCCTTGGACCACCAGAGATGGTGGTTCCATCCAACACCATGCCGCCCCAACTGAACTGCTCCAGTCCTTTCAGTCCACTGGAGAGAAACCGTGGCATTCTCTATTTCAACTCTAGCATTCCATTTGGTTCCTGAGATTAGAGTTGGTTTTACCTCAGCGACTCTCTGATCCGTTGAATTATCGAGCATCATCTGAGTTCTCAGTTTGCTGATCTTGAAATCTTCAACAAAAGACCGCAATGGAAGTCTCAGCTTGGCTGTTTTGCCGTAGAGAGCCACAGACGTCAATCCCGGAGGCAGACCCAACCATTGACGTGTAAAACGAGCTATCTTTCTTTCTAGTTTCTCCACAACTTGCAGACCAATTTCATAGACTGTCAGAGGCCAAAGCAGTCTTGGCACTAAAACAAATTGCAAAATCCACACTTTGAACCTGCTCTGAAGCGGAGCAGAATTAATGCCTTCCATGGAGACAGTTGCCATACGGAGAATAGAAGCACCCTGATCAACATCATTCAGGGATTTACAATACCATCTCCCGAGACTTTTCACTGGTTCGTCGCTCACTGTTGGAATCTTGTTACCATCAACAGAGAAAACGGTGTATTCGTCAATTTTACCGCGACGCAGGGAGAGACTTCTCGATTTGGATGCTTTAAAACTCATTCCGCACCATTTGAGTAGATCGCTGAAGACATCGAGTGTCCGTCTCATTGAAATACACTTATTCAAAATAATTGTCGTGTTGTCCATGAAAGCTCTCAGAGGTGGCATGAAAATTCCTCGGCCGACATAAACATCTTCTACCCTTGCACCAACTGAATTCAGAAGTAGTTGCATTGCTAGCACGAATAATATGGGAGAAATAGAGCACCCCATGGCGATACCGACCTGAAGACGAAACCAATCGGTTGAACACGTCTTTGTCGATAATCTCAGGTAAAAATCTTGAAAATACTGTCGTAGAATATCCATAACGAACTTTGGAACATGGTACATCGTCAAAGCTCTCCAAATCAGCTGGTGACGAACCGCTCCATAAGCATTTGCAAGATCAAGCCAAATGACGTGCAAACTGAGTCGATTCTGTTTTGCTCTTTTTATAGACTCCCAGATCATGGTAGAATGTTCGATGCAACCAGGAACACCAGGGATTCCTCCTTTCTGAATTGACTTGTCTATGTAGTCGTTTTGTGTTAGATAGCTCGTCAACCTCTTGGCAAGCACGGCAAAAAATATTTTTCCTTCAACATTAAGAAGAGAAATTGGTCTGAACTGATTGATGTCGACTGAAACTTTCTCCTTTGGTATAAAAATGCCTTCAGCTTTTTGCCACTCTTTATCAACAGACCCGGACGTCCAAGCAGACTTGAGCAATGAGTGTAAAACTTTCAAAACACCCGGACATTTTTTATACACCAGGTGTGGTACACCATTTGGACCTGGAGCAGATCTATTTCTTGTTTTTCGGAGGAATTGGCATATGTCAAAAATTGAAATTACTCCCTCGTTGAAAGCAACCTTTGGAAGAGGAATCTCGGGAAGATCTGATCTTTCAGCTAGTTCTTTGTCGCCCAAGGGGTCAATGAAAGCAGCTCGGAAGTGATGATCAAGCTGCTCTTTACTGACTTGCAGAGTACCTGACTTTGGTGGATCGAGCAAGCTTTTACCATAACGGAATGGATCTCTGACAAACTGGAATCTTGCCTTCCTTTGTTCTTTTTTCTTTACCCGCAAACGTTCTGCTCGCAAGAGTGCACTCAATCGTTGCCTCAAGTCATGTCGTAATGCTGAGAGCCCTGGTTTCTCGTTGTCTGGAGCTCTCCTCCATTGTTGACGAAGTGGTTTTTTTTCCTTTTTGAGTCTAGCAATCTCTCGTTGTCGCCTTGAAATATGAGTTTTTTCGCCTCTGTCCATGAGAACTTTTTCCTTGGAACCGAACATCTCTAAACACTTGTTGTAAATGGTGTCAGTGTATGTATGTATGTATGTATGTATGTATGTATGTATGTATGTATGTATGTATGTATGTATGTATGTATGTATGTATGTATGTATGTATGTATGTATGTATGTATGTATGTATGTATGTATGTATGTATGTATGTATGTATGTATGTATGTATGTATGTATGTATGTATGTATGTATGTATGTATGTATGTATGTAGATCTTTATGTACCGTATGTATGTAACGAGGGTAAGTAGTAACCGCTTAATAACTCAGCCGGTTTAAAAAAATTTGTTTTAATTTTGAGCTCAAGTGCTCTTTAAGATAGGGTCTACGACTTAAGCCCATTAGAACTGCGCGGAAAAGCTACTCGGTGTCAGGAGTACTATTTTTTGCCAAAAAACCTAAAAAATACTAGTTCGTAAAATTTGATTCCAAGATCATATGGTGTCTAATTGAAAAATGTTTTTATTATTACAAACTTTTATTTAGGTTACAATCTCTGTTTGTGTGTGTATGTGTGTGTGTGTGTGTGTGGCTTTCTCTGTACACAAATCTTGCAAGTGAAATTTTACCAGCTTATTGACTAGCTAAAAAGTTGAAACTTTCAACATAGCTTTATATTGGATGACAATACATGATTCAATTAAAAAAATTCAATTTGAACATCTTTCGTATTTCTAAATTGAGTGTATTTGAAATTAAAGTTTGTGTTAAAAAACTCGTTTTTTCTTTACTTGATTTTTATTATGCATTTATTTAGCTACCAAATTATAGTATTTTCACATAACCGAAGCCAATCATTTTTTTCTAAAAATAAAAATGTTAATAATTTGGGTCTGGGGCTAGATGTAACTAAATGTAACCAAATTTGGTGGGCAAGTTGTAACTGTCCCAAGCCTGCACTTTAATGGGTTTTTTATTTAAATGCTTTTATTTAACTTCACTCGTCTCTCTGTTTGTTTGTTTGTTTGTTTTTGTTTTTCTCTATATATGTGAGTGATTTTTCTCCAAAATTTTGAGTCCATTTTCCAAAAGCATAATATGAATGATTCTCGCATTTGGAATATAGACGAAACAGGAGTAACCACCGTTCAGAAACCAATCAAAATTGTAGCCGCACGAGGCCAAAAACATGTTGGAGCTATTACGTCTGCTGAAAGAGGAACGCTTGTGACTCTTGTTTGCGCTGTGAACGTTGCAGGCAATAGTGTTCCTGCCATGTTTGTGTTTCCGCGTATTCGTTACAAGAATTTGTTCATCCAGAGTGGCCCACCTGATTGTATTAGAGCTAGCAACAGCTCAGGCTGGATGACTGAAAATGAATTTGTCAAATTCATTGAAAACTTCATTCAGCACGTAAAACCAACAGAACAGGCTCTAGTTCTTTCTTTACTGGATAATCAAGCTCCCATGTCAACATTGAAGTAGTAAGAAAAGCCAAAAAAAACATATTATCATGCTGTCATTTCCACCGCATTGCTTTCACAAATTGCAGCCTTTGGACGTGGGCGTGTACGGTCCGTTAGAAAACTATGTTAACAGAACTCAAACTTCTTGGATGGCTAGCAATAGATTTTTAACGGACATAAATGACCATTTATGACATTCCTGCAATAGTCAGGGACAGTTTGCTACTGGCTCTGAATCCGAGCAACATTATAAGCGGTTTGAGAACAACTGGACTTTGGCCGTTGAATCCAAACATCTTTCAAAATTCTGATTTTGCTGGTGCTTTTGTTACTGATCGTCCAAACCCTTCAGATATTCAAAACATGTCTACCAGTTTTCACCTTCAAAGATCAGACCTCTACCTAAAGCACCACCAAGAAAAAAACAAACAGGGCTGTACGAAAGCGAAAGTCAGCTGTTTTGACTGGCACTCCAGAGAAGGAAACCTTGGAGAAAGAATTTGAAGAGAAAATGATAAAAAAACAGAAACAAAAAGCTAAATCAAAAAAAAAAAAAAACGGAAAAAAGCAAAGGTAAAGCAAAGTCGAATAGACCTCAAAAGACAAAGATTGATAAAGTGAAGAAAAAAATTTCACTGAAAACTCAGATTCTGAACATTAAAAAAAATTCCTTGATGATTGAGTTTATTAAAAGTTTAATTAACCTAAGTAAATCCTCTGCGACCAATAAAATTATTATTGTTGTTAAAGAAAACAGTAAATATTTACCTCGTTAGTTCGTAAAAATACATTTTTTGATTATTTGTTTTAATATGATGTTACTACTTGCCCCACACTAGTTACAACTTACCCTAAAAACGGGCTAAGTGGTAACAAGCGACGTCCTCTACAAAAAGTACTATAATTACAAATTACTTATAGATTCAGGAAAAAATAGTGTGGGAATATATTATCGAATAAATGATTTCTCATTTAAAAGGTTTTTTTGAATTAAAATACTCAATAATTTAGTCACGCCATCAAAAAAAGAACAAATGCTACAACTAGCCCCGGTCTCCCCTATATATGTATGTATGTATGTATGTATGTATGTATGTATGTCTTGCGTCTTAAAACACATGGTGTAAAAGACTATAAACTATAATAAAAAAAAAAAAATGTATGTATGTATGTATGTATGTATGTATGTATGTATGTATGTATGTATGTATGTATGTATGTATGTATGTATGTATGTATGTATGTATGTATGTATGTATGTATGTATGTATGTATGTATGTATGTATGTATGTATGTATGTATGTATGTATGTATGTATGTAAATTTTCAATTGAAATTAAGAATAATCTTGAGAAATAAAACTGACAGATAAAAAACAATTATGTATGTTTAAATACAAGTTTTTTATTCCGAAATGTTCAGGTTTTCTCATCTTTCTCAGTGTTGTTGGCACAGCAGGCAACTCGTTTGTACTTTACGTGTACTGGTACAAGAAAGACCGACAGACAAGTTCAGTACTGATCATTGTACTTGCTTGTGCTGATCTCATCACGTGCACCAGCATCATTCCGTTTGCAGCTTACGTTGAAAGTGTTCAATGTCGCGTGCTCATGGATGCCATCTGCAAGTTGTTTCATTTCCTCAACGCTTCAAACATTCCTTTCTCAGCTTTAGTTATGGCTCTTATAGCGGTAGATAGATACCTTAATATCTGCCACCCATGTCTAAAAATCCTCACTCCTGCAAAGGTTAAAGGAATCGTCTGCGGACTTGCTCTTGTGTCAGGAATTATCGGTTTGCTTGTGTCACTCATGCATGGAGTGTATGAAGATGGATATTATTACGATTATGATGATTTTTACGTTGATAATGAATCAGATTGGCTTTCAATTCGTGAAGAAGTCACTCAATCACTCCTGACAACCGTAAATGATTTTAACAACAAATGGAATAAAAATAACAAAATGAAGAAAAAGAGGTTTATTGACAAAAATTTCTGTTCAGAAAAATTGAAAACAAACTTTCAAAATAATATTACAAAACTACAAGCATATATCTATAAACCTCAATGCAGCATCAATAATTTAATGTCTTCAATCCTTAATAACAGTTCTTCAAAAGATTCAACGACGATTTTTGCAAATAAAATCCACTCTCACTTTAACCATTTATTTGTAACTGAAACAAATTTTTATTCAAAATATCACGAAAAGCTCAAAAACAAAGAATTGTTTCATGGCACAACATCTGATCGTGAAACATCAACAATGAAAACACAACATCAATATCAACATGTTTATAAAATATACAAAGGCATTAAATACAGCGGCGATTGCGGAACAAATGAA
This sequence comes from Erpobdella octoculata, assembly GCA_963978895.1. NCBI lineage: Eukaryota > Metazoa > Annelida > Clitellata > Hirudinida > Erpobdellidae > Erpobdella > Erpobdella octoculata. Next base: position 17,136,422 of record OZ022243.1, on the reverse strand, counting down.
ATTTTCTTCGACTACAATTTCAGAGATTCTCTACAGATTTTTCTTTATGCTATTTATGCAATGTGTTTTGTTCTCATCATCATCCTTTACATTTTAGTCTACAGAGCGGTATTGAATCTGAGAGAAAGAAAGAGAAAACGAAAAATGACTATCTGGTCTGCAGGTAAACAGGAAAACATTTTCCAGGCTTGTGAAAAATTAGCACAAGAAAGCGCAAACAGACAAGGCGACATTCTTTTGAAAAATTGTCACGTTCAAATGGATGTCACGCATTGTAATAACGAAAATCCTGGTAATGCTTTTGCGTGGAAGAAAGTACTGAATGAACAGCAAACAGAGTGCAACGCATCAAAAAAGTTGGGAAATTTTTTATCGAAAAGAAAAAAATCTGTTAAAAACAATGATTTCAATGATAAAGAAAATGAAAAAAAAGAAAACAAGAAAGCAAGTTTAATTCATTCTTTTAGTTTTAATGAAGCAAATCAACAAGGAGGCTACAATCATAATCATTCTCTTCATAAAACGTTTTCTCTTACGTTTTCTTGTTTCCCACGATCACTTCCAAGCCAAAATTTCCCGAGCAATGATCAACTTCCACAGCGACAGGAATCTTTAAAAAAGTGTATTAAACAAAATCAAAATTTATTAAACGTTCTTGAAATTAAACATCACAAAAAGCCATCTTCGCAGACATCATGCTCATCCCAATTTGACGTTCTCAGCAACTTATCGACCAATTCCACTTCTTCGAATGAGAAAAAACACATCAAAACTGTCAATGTCTGTTTGAATAAAAAAACCGAATCACATCAAAGTTCAAACAGTAACCAGATTTTTGAAAGTGACGGAAAACATAACATAAAAATTTCAAAATCGCAAGCTGAAAAAAACAATGAATCTTTTGCAACAAGCAAATCAAAAGTTGAAAGAAAAATTAAAACGGAATCACGAATTTCCAAGAAAACGACAACTTGTTTTAAAAAAGAAACAAAAAAAAGAAAATTAAAAAGCCAGCAACTGCTCGAGTATCAACTAAACAACTTCAAAACTGCAGCCATGCTGTTTGTAGTGGCACTGGTCTTCTTCCTGACGTACATACCATCCTTACTTATGTCACTGGACCTTCTTAGACACGTGCGCATCATTCACTACTTCTACTTCACAAACAACGTGGCCAATCCGTTCATTTATTCATTCATGTACAAAAACTTTAGGCAAGACATCAAACAGGTGTTTGCCAGACGTGGAATGATGAACAGAAGAAGATATTAATTTAGTGATGTGCGTGGGTATTCCAGTAATATTTTATTCTATTAATTTCAATAATTTTTTAAATGTGAACATGTTATGTATAATTATTTATTTTGTTGTTTTGACAGCTTTGTATAATATTTGAGCAACGTAATTTATCTAGTCGTTGTAATTTATATAGTTATAGTGTGTTTATATTTTTGAAATCATTATTCGACATTTTTATTTAAGATTATGAATGACGTTTCAATGTAATAATTTCATTGAAGTATTTCAAAAATTAAAAAGTTTAAAAAATTAATTTTGGAAAAAATACGTTTTAAGTAAACATTTAAAAATTGAAAAATTAATATAAAAACTAGAGAGGTTATTAATAATTTTTAGAATAATAAAATTATAAATAAAAATTAAAAAATAAATTCTTAAGTACTTCTACTAAAAAAAAATTTTTATAAAGAAATTTAGAGATATTTTTGTTTCAGTATTAAAATAAAACTAAACTATTTTATTTCAAAAATTAATTAGAAGATGTTTGTTGCAATTACAATTTTCAAAGCAAAAAATTATTTTATGTCGTAAATTTTGTATATAATCAAAATAATTATAAAAAACTTTCTAAAATTAAAATTTGTTTTTAAGTTAAAATTTCAGTTTGTGGATCAAATAATGCCATTTTTAAACAATATACATTTTTTCGTTTTAAAACAAAGAAGTTTGAAAAAAATAATAATTAAAAAGTAAAGTTATTAAATAAAGAATTATAAAACATAAAACTATTAAACTTAGAATTAATGAACACAGAATTATTTAACATAAAATTAATAAACATAAAACTATTAAACATAGAATTATTAAACACAGAATTATTTAATATAGAAATAGTAAACATAGAACTATTAAACATTAAACTATTAATATAGAATTACTGAACAAGGAACTATTAAGCATAGAATTATTAACCATGAAATTATTAAACAAAAAATTAGTAAACATAATATAATGAACATAGAATTATTAAACATAAAATTTATAAACATTAGATATAATAAATATAAAATTATAACACATGAAATTTGGAAACTGTACTATCAAAAAATATTTAATAAAAAATTATTAAACATGAAATTATAAAACTTATATTAATTACAGTAAAAAAATTAAATAATTTAAAATTTATTTTTATTATATTATTGATCATAAAAAAACTAATAAAAGTGAAATTAAGAAATATATATAAAATGAAATTATTAAAAATAACAAATAAACATATATGTTTTTTTCTATTTTGCTTGATCTTTAATTTTATCAACAGAAACATAAAAATTTAATTTTTTTTGTTTTAAAAATTTTTATTTTAAAATAATTTTAGCACGCATCCAGAGATTTTGTGCAAAGCTGAAAAATTGATTTTTTAAAATAATGGTAAGTAAATTTAAATCATTGTTTGTTTAATTAGATTCTAAATTTTAAAACTAAAAAAGCATTCCATATTTGAACAAAATATAACAAATGTTTTAATTTAATAAAATTTTGCTCTGACAAATTCAAAACGATGTTTTGATAAAAATAATTGACGAATATTAATATGTCTTCTTGTTTGATGCGTGCAGCAAACCAAGAAATTAATAAATTATGACAGAGAACAAGTAATATATTAAATTTAATTATTATAATAAATTATGACAGACAACTAGTAATAATTATATTAATTATTTTTGTCGTCAATCTCAATAAATTGTTTTTCTATAAATAAATAAAATGATTTTTTAAATTAAATAAATTGTTTCATAAAATAAAACATTTTTGATAGATGAGGACTGATGTTTTTTCGGCATATAGTTATAAATATAAAAAAAGAGTAGCTATTATTTTTAAAATTCAGAACAAATACGACCATCTAGTCGAAGTGAAAATTTAAAGAAAGTATTTTATTTTACGACAAATATATACACGAAATTTCAGATAACTGAAGGTAGATAAATTTTGACTTTCAATTTTTTTTGTTAATACAAGCAAGCAGCAAGCATACGACAGCAAAGTTAAAATAAAAATATAAAAAAGATATCCATTTTAAAGATTTGGTGTTTTAAAACTGTTTTTTATATTTTTACTGTCTCTCTCAAGGCAAACACTACACCCCCTTACAAAAAATAACGGGGATTGGCAAAAAAAAAAAGAGAAAAAAGAAGAAAATAAAAAAATAGCGGGCAGGCCATATGTCACTTCTTCCGTCCAAAAACGTTAACAGAATAAATGAAAAGAAAGGAAAAGTTAAGGAAACAAAAAAAAACAAAACAATCAAGAAAAAGAAAAATCAAACAAAAAACAAGAAAGCGAGCAAAAGCGTGAACGAGAGAAAAAAAACAAAACAAAGACAAAACAAAAAAGAGACAAACACCAAAAGAAAAACCTCTTAAACCTCTGAAACCTCTAATAACACCGGGCAACGCTGCTTGTATTATATTATTAACTTTTTATTCAATTTTTTCGTTTTCAATGATTGTCATGACTCCACAGTTGAAACGTCATGGACGTTGAAAAGCAGACTCGAATTGTCTAAATTGAACAATGTGTTCAACTTCTAAAAGAAATGCTGTCAATCAAGTTGGCATTTAACTTATACAAACATAACAGTGTCCGTTGTGTTTCCAAAACACAAACGCAAGCAAGCAATAGTTTTTTTTTGGTACACGAAACACCTGTGGAATAAATTTATTGCCAGTGAATTTAAATTTGACTGAACGTAGTAGACAAATATTTTCTCAGAGAAGCAGTAGAAAGCGTATTTCCGTTGCAACATTTTTCTAATCGAGGGCTAGGTGAAAGACATGAATGATATAGCAATTATAGCAAAACTGCGTTTGTGTGAAAACTGCATAAAATGTAATGAAGAGCGATTTAAATATTTTCTGAATCTGGAAGAAAAACTAACGTTTGCCGAGGAGGTAAAAAATATGAAGGAGATAAAACAGCTAGTAATTAAAAATGAAATACAAAGAATAGATGTTGTATCTGATATTAAAAATATAAAAAAGAGCTTTTCTGTTTTCATTGATAAACTAAACAAATTTGATCTTGGAGAAATTATAAGGGAAATAACTTTGGCTAATCATAAAAACCAAGAAGTATTCTGATCTTATTAATGAAGTTATAGAAACAGTGTAATCCAAAATTAAGAATATTTTTGAAATAAGCAATGACAGAATGAATAGAAGAACAAATTTGGTGGCATACATTGTTTTGGAGGGTGAAGCAAAAATAAAAGATATAAAAAACGAGTTGATCCTGAAACTGCTCAAAGAAATTAATAAAAAGATTTTGATAATGAAAGTAAAGTTTTTAAAATGGGAAAAAGAAATGGAAAAATTTAGAGACACAGGCTAAATGTAGAAGTTTAGTCCTAGAAAACAGTTTCAAGTTGGAAAAAAATGATACTTTTGAAAAAGTTTTATAAAGCAGGACTTGTTCAAAGAGGACAAAGATTTTTGTAAGAAATTGCTTGTTGAGAATAAAAAAATTGGTCTCAAAAAGAACATCTGTAAATAGATCTTAAGAATAAAAAGACAGCCTGGAAATTTCAATGTTGTTACAGAAAACAAAATTTATAATCAAGAATGGTTTAAGGTAATCAGATCTAAGATATTCAAGTGGTTATGTTATGGTGTGGTTGGCAAACATTGATTCTCTTTTTTATAACTTTTTTGAATTGCATTTGTTTTTGGGTTTTACAAATTCATAGCCAGATTCAATATTTTTGAATAAAGTTAACCCTAAAAATTCAAAATTTTCACATTCAGTCTTAGAATACCAGCTGAAGAAATGGCAAATGTTGTCTTCTAAGTTTCAGGAAAAATATTGAAAAGGATTAATACTGTATTATAAAAAAATTTGTGAAAAAAATATTCATGAAAACACCATTTCAGTAAAATGTTTGTATCAGATTGCATGTTTCAGGAAATGTCTTAAATGTCTTAAATGTTTTAGTGCTGTATAGAAGCCCTAACAGTTCCACAAAAAACATTTTGCTAACTTGCTTGAAAAAAATCTTTTGCTTGGAGATTTTAATTTTCCTGAGATAGATTGGCAAACCTCTAGTTGTCTCGGTTCACATACCAGAATTAAAAAAGGTTTTTGAAACTTTTGAAGGACAGATTCATAATCAAGCACATCACGGAGCCAACCAGATGTAAACACGGTCAGACTCCACGTTTATTGTATTTGATGGTAACTTCTAAAAAAACGTGAATAGGATTAGGTATCTGTCACCGCTGGGAAGCGATGATCACTCAGTTATTACGTTTAGGGTGTGTTTGGAGATTACACGCAGCTCTAGTATTGATAGAAAACCTTGTTATAACCTAGAAAATAACACAAGAACAAAGCGAATCGACTCAAGATTAAACAAAAAAGTTTTCTTTTAAAGAAGTTACCTATCATACAGTTCGAAAAACAATTTTAAAAATGAAAAAATCAAATTTTCTGGACCTCGACGGCATATCTTCATAAATATTGAAGTTATGCGGGGTATCAGAGCACAGTTACAGACTAGGCTATATCTATATCAACTCTCGTTTCAGTTCAGTTTTAGTCCCCTTTTTTACGTTCGCGTCGATGTTGTTGGTCGTATCCGCGTTATCGCTCGTTTTCGAAATATTTGTGCTAAATTTTGAGTTTGAATTTGAATTACCTTATCGGCTTTTTATCGGATTACTCTTTTGGATAATCTTTAGATTCATTTGGAAGAGGTTATTTTGAACATTTTTTCTTTTGTTCTCCTAACGAGCAGGGCGCTCCTAAGCTGCCATGGACAAAAATGTGAGCAATAATTGGAAGCATGTGGGTAAAGAAAGACCCCACTCAGGAAATATTTCTCCGAGCGGGACAACCCCAACAGCCAAGAAAGACAGAAGAAAGTCCACATCAGATGAGGAAGACGAGGTAACTGAAATGGTTGTGGCAACCCCGTCTTCAAAAATACCAAAGATCGAACCAGTAGAGCTATTGATTTTGGAAGAGAGGAACAAAATCAACCTCTTTAAAATAGAGCAAGCTCTCTCAGAAATTCTCAAAGCTTCTCCAAAGATCTACTCAAGAGGTCGTCATTTCACAATTAGATGTTTCTCCCAAGAAGATGCAGACAACCTGAAAAAAAGTGGAAGTCTCGGAGGTTTCAAAATTAGAATCTTCCTCAAGCTCAAAACAACGAACGACGGTGAATGCGACAAAGAAAATGATCATTTTGGGAGTACCTATCGAGATATCAGCAAAAAAGCAGGCTGCGTAGAGGCCACCAGGGTTTCCAAGAAAGTGGATGAGCACCTAAAATCAAATACAGCTGTTATTCTCAGCTACGACATGAGTACCGTAGTGCCAAAAAAGCTGTTCCTGGCGTATTTAGCTTTCAAGATCAAGCTATACGTCAACTCTCCTGTCCGTTGTTTCAAATGCAACAACTTCGGACACGTTGCGAAGTACTGCAGAGGAAATATTTCCTGTCCCAGATGCGCTACACCACACGCCTTCAAAGATTGCAAAGCCGATGAAACAAGCAAGCTGACCTGTGTTAGCTGCAATAGATCAGAACACCGTACAGGCGACAAAGACTGCCCAAAATATGTTGCAGCAGCAACTGTTAACAAGATCGTCGCCATGAAGGGTTTATCTTATGCAGAGGCAGTGAAAATTGCCAAGAAACCAGAGATAGCCGCAGAAACAACTACTGCAACAGTACCAAGTACAACCTCAATCTCAACAAAAAAAATCCTGTAAAGCAATTCAAAGATGCTTCAACCCAAACCTGCGAAGTGGTTACCCAGACGGAGGAGAGTGAATATAATCAATTACCAAAGATGCAGCCACTGGATGTGATGACACAGTGCCAATCAGTCTACTGGCACAAATCATTGCCGACGGAACGGACGACAACCTAAAACTCTCCATAAAAGGTATTACACAGAAGAGCTTCAAAGAATTACGGTGCAAAATCAGTGAAGCAATGTTCAGAACTGTGGTGAGGTCAGATCGAGACAAACAGAGGGCAACCGAGCTGAAGAAGCAGATGTAACTAATTGCGTCGCAATTAGTCAAATCGCAATTGCGACCGAGTTTCTCCTTGCCCCTCCAAAATGGACGACATTAGTTCCGTCATCCAGTGGAACTCTAGAGGCATCTCAAACAAAAGTGCCGAATTAGCCGTCAACATGGTTTTCTTGAAACCTCCACCAGCTATCATCATGCTACAAGAAACATTCTTAAAGCCAGCAAAACCTTTCAAATTTAAAGGCTACAATGTAATCAAAGTCGATCACCCGAGCGGATACGGAAGCGGAGTTGCCACATTGATTAGAGACGCCATTACATACTGTGTGGAAAAGCTTTCCTTTCCGACGACCCAGCTGTCTTGTCGACCACCGTCAAGTTTGCAAATGGCGAGGCTATCAATTTCATAAATGCATACGTCAGCCCACATGACGAAAGAGAAGAGAAACGAGAAGTCCTGGAAAAGACCCTAGCCAGGCCAAGAATTTTTTCCGGTGGAGACCTCAACGCTCATTTCAGTATCTTCGGCCACAAATCAACAAACCGTCGTAGACGTTTGATAGAGGATATGATGAATGCATACAATCTGGTGACTCTAAACGATGGAACTGGCACTCATCAAACATCAGGAAAAGACAGAACACCAATTGACATCACTACGGTTGTGAGGCTTACAACTAGTCAGCCAAAACCTGTAAAAAACCACTCGACCGGATCCAACACCAAGCTCTCCTGATAGTTACCGGGGCACTCAAATGCACCAGCCTTGCTTCTCTTCAAGTCGACTGTGGTGAAATGCCATTGGAAACAAGAATAAAACAGCAGACCGCCCTCTACGCTGTCCGGACAAGACAGACCCGTGGCCACCCGTCCAGAGAAATATTTTTTCCGTGGACAAGCGAAAGGTTCAGCTGGATAAAAAGAAATCTTGGAAAGAGAAGACAGAAAAGAACAGTGACAGCCGCTTCAAAGAAAATCATTCAGATTTTACGCAAAATCGATCTACTTGACTTTCCCGATGACCGTCCATCTCCTACTCTTCCCTGGAAACTGGTCCCGCCTACCATCGACACGACGCTTGTAGGTTACGACAAGAATTGTCCATCCATGCTGCCTACCGCATTGGAAAAAATTGCTAGTTACGAAGATACTCTGGCAATCTACACAGATGCATCGAAGTCGACGAGAAAACGGCCATCGGCATTCATTCCAGAGGCATGAACATCGCCATCTCGCAAAGAATCCCTGATCATCTACCGATCTTCACTGCCGAGACGATAGCAATTAAATCTGCTTTTGAGACCTTTCTTCACAAATCATCGCTAAGCACTGGAACCAACAACA
>OZ022243.1:17095288-17122788 GCA_963978895.1 Erpobdella octoculata | reverse complement strand
CGTCAGTAGCCCCCTACTACTTTTTATAGCCCCCCCACTCACTAAATCCTGCCTACGGGCCTGCAGTGTAGATCCAAACATTTTCATAGTGCTCTTCATTTCTACATTGACGGAGAGTGTCTCTTGTTGCTGTGGCTATTTTCTTGGCTGTAATCACGTTGACAGTTTTTCCCTGCAAATATCGGCTGAGACTATTTTGTTTGATAATTTTATTTCTAACACAACCAACCCAAACAAAAATCAAAGTCACATATTGCAGTCAATAAGGCTGTACTGCTTATATACGTTTTGGAATCATGATCATTTGTCAAAGATTCATATCTACATGACCACCTGGTAAAACTTTGAGATTTTAGTGTTTGTGACATTTTTTCACCTTCGAATGTAACGCTGCCTCCAGAAAGTTTACGGACTTTGAATAGTACCTAAAGCTCTGCGGAGTGGTTTGACTTCTGTTACTGTATCTTATATTGCTCAGTCAAAAAAATTGTAATTGTAGTTTTAGTTTTAGCAGCTAGCTGATCTAGCTCCTATAAAAAGAATTTAAGATCTAAGTTTATATTTGACTGGAAAAATTTTCTATTGTGTGGATTAAGTAGTTCAAAAATTATTCCTGTAAAGCCAGCTCAACTGAAAATGCAGCCTGTTTGCATGTTTTGAGAACTCATTTTCAGGAAATGAAATTGAAGTATTTTTTAGACAATGATAGATGGAGCTGGGAAAAATAGATTTTAAGTTGTGTCTCATTAATACTGATATAGAGGCAGCACCTGATAGCCCAAATAGCCAAATTATTATTGTATAAGTTGTAAATGTGGAATTATTAAAAAAGGCAATGCTCTTCTAAAAATTGTTCATGTTTTAAATATGAGCTACATTGTATCTTCCTGTAAACATTGCTATGGTAAAGTTTGTAATAAATCTCCTCATACTGATAATCTTGAAGTAGATATGTTTTATTATGGCGATATATGTGGAGGCCTGTATGAAAAAACTGTTAAAATCGACGAGATACTATTTTAATTAGGCTTGCCCAAATCAGTCTTTGTTTTTGGACTTATTTATTCTTTAAATTGGCAAAAAAGTTGATGCTCTTAAAACAGTTTTGAAGGTACTTGTATATGCTTGTAAATGTTGCTGTGACAAAGTTTAAGATAAACTCTTTATAATAGTGGTCTTGTAAATAATATCTATAATAGTGAAATATGTGTAAATGCCAGAGTTGGCCAATGTGAGCAGTTATTACATTTTTATTTAAAGTGATATATAGAAACTTATCAAGTTCTTGAGAAAATGTCTTCTTTCTTCTGCAGGGTTTTGATGCTTGTTAAAATAGCTCTTGTATCTTTCCTCCAGTTACGCGTCTATTATTGTTGTAAGACGTTCTTCTGCACCTGAGGATATTGTCAATGTCAAAACTGTTTGCTTGTGTGTTATAATAAACAGCAAACAAATTGACTATGATTCGTTTACGACATTGGCGTTAAATAAATTTAATTGATTTGATATGATGTGCATTATTTATCTACAAAATCCTCATAATCTACACTTCCCAGTTTACTTCAGCCAGCATGACAAAAGTTGCTAACAGTGTCTCTGAATTGAATTAAAATTTAACAATGTTTAAAGTGGTGTTAGTCATTGTTTAGTGTTTAGAATGTCTCTTCGGAAGCACGGAAGTGTCACAGCCAATGTAACAGCAGCTGGCAAACCATTCTCAGTCTGGCAACCCCGAACCTTCTGTCTACAGCACTCTTGATATGTGTGGTGGGCACAAGAAGTAAAGTCGTGGATGAAGATCTGACTCTTCTGCTCGACTGAATTGTGCTCAATATAATAATTTTTGAAGCTAGATAACAGTTATTATTATAATTATTTAATAAGTTGAAACTTATACTTTGTTTTTAGAATTAAAATAAGGTTGAGTTTTCAGGTTGCATTGCTTTTTAAATACTAGAGAATTTCGAAAACGTAGACTAGGTGAGTGTACATAATCGTTTATACAGAGGAGTCAAACTAGTTTAAGCATTTGATAATCAACAACATTCTTCGGGCAGCTCAATAAGCAAACGGAAAATAAAAGTTTCGTTTAAAAAATACAGAAATAAATAACTAAACTGTTTTATGAGCATTTGAGCGTAAGAAGTTTAAATTTCGTGGAGATAATTTGTAAAGTAAGCGTCACTTTTTACGCAGAAATAGAAAAAGCTGGCTTTTGATTGGTTGGCGTTAATAAACAGATTCGCGAGTTTTGAGCAACTTCTTTTGCTAATAACTTTTTTTAAGGACCGATCTGTGTCTGGTATCTCTTTCCAGCTCTTAGTTATAACAAATACTATAGTTTAATGTACTTGTTGGCTTGTCTATTAAAATTTCCGAATCAAAAGCTAAATCTACCAACATATTAATATGTGAAGTGTGTGAGGATTGAAAATACAAGAAACTTTGGAATCAACATGGAATAAACAAATTTTTTTTTTAATATTCAAATTTAAAAATTATATGCCGCTTTTAAAATACATTAAAAATTATAAGCTCGTTTCTCTACATAAAAATTGTAATTTAAAAAAATTAAAACTATGGTTGATTCTCTAATTTACTCAAATTTTGTCCAATTAATCTGAAAATTTATTGAATGTAAAGTCCTTAGCGTCAAATAAACCCCCCAAATTTCAATTCAATTGGATAACGGGAAGTTGGTTTTTTAAGTGGTAAATACAAATAGTTCCAACGTAGGCCTCCAGCACGGAAGCAAACACGGTGGAGATGAATTAAAATTAATTCGATGGACTAAGTAGTCAAAAACCATTTTGAGAATATTAGTTTTACGTTAGTCATTATAATGATGACATAAGCAAGACAAATATTAAGCAAAAAACTTTAAAGTTTTCCTGCTGTTGTTGCGTAAGACAGAAATAGAATTACAGTTCTTTGCCCTACATAGTGTATGCCTAGGTTGACTAGGTATGTACGTTCCAGAATTGATATTCAGTCAGCTTTTCAAGTTATTCTGTTTACAGTTGCTATCATTGTCACAGACTGCTAAGATTTCATGGTTTTAAAATTTAAAAACTGTTAAATTAAGATATTTTTTATAATAATGTATAATTTAATTCAGCATAACAATTAAACTACACGATTTTTTTATTAGCAAATTTATTTGTGGTCAATAAGAAATGTAGAAGTTTCCTGCTGACGAATTAGCAACAAATGGCTCAAATTGATTGATCAAAAGTGTTTACTTTTCCCAGAATATTTCAAAACTCTTTTTTTATTTTTTATCCTAAAAAAGTCTCAGATACTTTTCCCGAAACTTTTTAAATTTTTATTATAACACACTTTAGCAGGGGCCTACTTAAACCTTAAAACTACGTCAGGGGTCAACTCAAACGTCAAAGAAACAGTGTTGGGTAAGATCACAATTGAAATGAATTAAATCAAAATCACAAATCACAGACTCAAAAATGATTTGTAAATCAGCTCAAGATCAGTCACTGAAAAGTGATTTGAATCAAAATCAAACATAAATGTATTTAAATCACGTAAATCACTACTCGAAACTTGTTCAGTAAGTGAATGTTGGCAGACCATATTTATATCAACAGTTGCGGATATCCACTTGTCAGTTTTCATTTTTTCAGTTATGCTAGACAGCATTTCAGTGTATTTCTCTTCAAGTTTAGTCGAAAGCGTTTTGCGACATATAACTTTCTTGTTACCAGACAATCCTTCGACAAGTGCATTAAAAACTAGCTTCTTAACTGTTGCTAATGGACGCATTTCACATACCACGTATTGCATAATTAACTTGTCAACTTGATTTTGCGTTATTGATTTCCCCCGATTGCTATCAAAATATTCGGCAACACTTGGTGTTTCCATCTTTATCCTTTTTGATTCTGACTGATTAATGCTTCCTGATCTTTTATCCATCCGGTGTTCTTCAAAAGATTTTACAAGGCTTGGGTGTATTGTGTTTTATACTTTATTTAAGAGTAAAACCCGAATTTATTGTACACAACTAAAAGCAACATGTCGACTCGAGAAACAACAAAGAAGGAAGACGGAAGTACATAGAATAAAAAGAACAATGGTCAATTAATAATAGATAAAATAAACTGTTCGATTTATAAGCAAAACAAAAAATATATTCAACACCTTCTCATTTTGAGCATAAATCGTAACAGTTATCAGTCTGACCAATTTCATTCTTAGTAAACTACTTGATTTCCCAGGAAAAGTTAACCGAGTCCCATGTGGATCATCAGTTGCTTTAGCCTTGGTCCTTGTAGAGCTTTCGTTAGTGCATCTGCCACTTGAAGTTCGGTTGTGACACTCTTGACACCAACTTCACCGTCTGCAACCTTTTCTCTGATGAAGAAATGACGAGTCTGTATGTGTTTGGTACGTCGGTGATGTTCTGGGTTCTGAGCCAAACGAATAGCAGCTTCATTGTCAATTTGTATGACTGGAATATCATCAAATCCAACAATGTCGTTCAGCAGACGTTTTAACCAAACAACCTCACGTGTAGCCTCACTAGCCGCTACTACCTCTGCTTCTGTGGTTGAGATAGAAACTGATGTCTGTCGTTGACTCAACCAGCTTATTGCTCCTTCAGCATAGATACAAACCACACCAGTTGTAGACCTGCCTGTGGTATGGTCACCTGCATGATCAGCATCACTATAACACAGGAGTGTGTTTTTATTCTGTTGAGGTCTGTAGACAATTCCTGTATCTTCGGTACCCTTGAGATATCGCAGAATCCTTTTTACTTGGACTACATCACTATGAAGAGGATTTTCCAAATTCCTGGAAGCAACACTAACAGCATATGCAATATCGGGTCTGGTACCCGTCATTAAATACATGAGTGCCCCCACAACTGACCTGTAAGGAAATTTGACTGGTTCATTATTATCATCAAACTCTGCCTTCTCAGATGAGATGATTGGGGTAACACATGGCCGACAATTACTCATACCAAACTGATCAAAAACTTTTCTCGTATAGGCAGCTTGACTGATCTTTATGGAGCCATCAGATTTCTGATTGATTTCTACTCCCAGGAAATATTTTGCTGGCTTTGTTATAATTTTAAACTCTGATTTTAACCTATCTGCAAATTCTGAGAGTTCTTGTTTATCTGTAGCCATGACAATGCCATCATCAACATATAAAGCAAGAAACAATTTTTTCATATTTCTTTCCACTATAAACAGACAAGGATCAGCGTCACTTTGTTTAAATCCGATCTTCTTTAAGAAATTGCCAAACCGCGTGTTCCAACATCTGGGAGCCTGCTTGAGTCCATACAAACTTCTTTTCAGTTTACACACTCTAGCAGAACCATCAGTAAAGCCTTCGGGCTGCTCCATATAGATTTCCTCTTGCAGATCACCATATAGGAATGCCGTTGAAACATCGAACTGCATCAGATGCATTCTTTCACTGGCTGCAACGCTTAAAAGAGTTCTAACAGTTGTATTTCTGACCACTGGACTGAAGGTCTGATCGTAATCAACTCCTTTCTTTTGAGCATAGCCTTTAATTACAAGTCTTGCTTTGTAACGTTCGATGGAACCATCTGAATTAGTCTTGACTTTGTAGACCCACTTGCATGGAATAGCCTTTTTCTTAGGAGGGAGATCCATAAGTTGCCACGTCTGGTTTTCACAAAGCGATTGCATTTCATTTTTCATCGCTTGCTGCCATTCATTCTTCTGATCACTTTGAACTGCCTCCTCAAAGCTGGTAGGTTCTGAAGAACTGAACATTTCTGCTGCTATCATCACATAGTCATCAAAACGAGCAGGCCTCTTTATGCATTCACGGTCACGCAACTGTATGCCTGAAGCAGGTGCACCACTCTGTGTCAGTTCATCATCAATGGTAGGTATTTCCTCAGTCTCAGCTCCACTGTTTTCAGTCATCTGATCGTCATCAGCATCAGACTCATCTTGATCAGATTTCAATGGCCAATTTGGAACTGTTGTTCTTAGAATTTTCTCATCAAAAACAACATCTCTTGAACGAACTGTTCTATTTCCTGGCTGGAGAAAAACTCTATAGCCATCATCGCCTTCATAGCCAACTAATATACCCTTCTCAGCTTTAGTGTCCATTTTTTTTCTTCGTTGATCAGGAACATGAACATATGCAGTACAACCAATAATTCGCAAATGTGTGATTTTTGGCTTTCTATTGTACCACAGTTCATACGGTGATTTTCCTTTGACACATGTAGGTGCAGTTCGATTCAAGATGTACCCAGCGGTCTGAATCAATTGTGCCCACAAAGCCTGAGGTAATTCTGCATGAGCTAATCTCATGGCCCTGGCGGCTTCTACTAAGGTGCGATTCTCTCTTTCACTGCATCCATTTTGTTGAGGTGTGTATGGCATTATCAGACGTTTTCGGATACCATGTTTGTTCAAAATTTTCTTCACATCAGCATTGTCAAATTCACCACCATTGTCACTCAGCAACTCCATCACTGTATGTCCAGCTGTTTGGCACTCAGCAAGCATCCACGTCAATTTCTCTGACACTTCAGACTTTTCTTTCATGAAGTAGACAAAACGGAAGCCACTGTAGTCATCTTTAAACAGGACAAAATAGCGATAATTTGAGAATGAATTACAAAATGGACCACAAACATCAGTGTGTATTCTTTCGCCTGGTTTTGTTGCTCGAACTCTGGTCCCAAACTTCAGGCGATGTGCTTTTCCGAAGACACATCCTTCACAAACTTCACCATCAAGACTGACATCTATGTTGAATTCTTGTTTTAAAATTGACTTCACATGTCTTTTGTTTTGATGAGCAAGCCTTTCGTGATACAACTGAATCAAATTTTCGTCCTTTACAATATTTGCTTCTTGTAACTTAGATGGAACAACTGTATCTGCAATCAGCCTGAACAAACCACCATTTCTTTCTCGAGCACCAACAAGAACTTTCACATTGTCGACCTTGAAGAAACATCTTTCTTGTGTAGACATGAAAATACTGTTTTTCTTCCTGTCTTGAGCTGCTAATACTGAAAACAAATTTCTGTTCAACTTTGGAACATACCACACGTTTTCAAGTTTCACTTCAATGTTCTTTTTATCAATCACTGTTTTCAGGTGGACAGTACCTGCACCAACAGCTTCAACGTGATTTCCATCTGCTATCTGAAGGCTCTGTACATTTGAGAATTTCTTAAAGTTTGTCAGTATGTCACTTCTAAAAGTCAAATGACTGGTTGCGCCATTATCTACATACCAACCATCAGCAGATGTAGAACTATCAATTGCAAGAACATCTGAATACACAGCAGACAATGACACAGAATGGACTGACTCTGGAGCTTTACCTTGACTGATGTTCAAATCATTTGCTGGCTTCGGTGGTTTGCCATCGGCAATCCATTTTCTACATTTACGAACAACATGTCCTACTTGCTTGCAGTAATGACAAATAATGGTACCTTGTTTTGCAGACTTTATTTGACTTTTCTGTTTCTGTGCCGACTTCGGGTATGTTGACTTAGCGAACAATGCTTCCTGTTGAACGGGTTCAGTTTTGCCAGCCAGAGCTCTTTCGTAACTACATAACTGATTCGTGAGATTATCAACAGTCCGTTCGGCTTTGCTCAACATTCTCCAACTCGAAGAAAATGAGAAATACTCACTTGGCAATGTTTCAATTATACGGCACATGAGCAGTAGATCTTTGTTTTCTTCTTTATCAAGTTCGACCTTTAGCTCCTTCCAGATATTCTTTAGCTTACCAACATGAGTAGCAGCTTCATCACCTTGACACATCTTGTAACCAAAGAACTGCATACAGAGATCATAGGCTCTGTCTTCATTTATTCCATCAAACAGCCTATGTAATTCCAACCAAACTTCTCTTGCACATGCATGGGAACGAACCTTTTCATAAGATTCTTCTGACATGTTGGTTGATAGAATCACCATTGCACTGCAGTCAGCTTTCAAAAACTTGCTGTAGGCGGTTTGATATGCAGTTACCTCGGCTTCTGTTGAATCATCCCTCGGTTCGTCTGGTTTTTTAAGTTTCCCTTCTACAACGTCCATGACATCTGGTGTGCCGCGCAGTAGGATCGAAACTCTACCTTTCCAGTTCAACCAATTTGACTTGCCTTCTAGCGGCTTGATTTGAATTCTCGTGAAATCCATTATTCAAACAACTGTCAACAGGTGTCAGCGATTCAAAAGAAAACGTGCTTACTTCGCTGCTCTAAATTACGAAAAATTTCGATCGTAAACTTTTAATAAATTCGAGTTACACAGTTAGTAGCTGACTGGGCCCATAACCTATTGTGTTTTATACTTTATTTAAGAGTAAAACCCGAATTTATTGTACACAACTAAAAGCAACATGTCGACTCGAGAAACAACAAAGAAGGAAGACGGAAGTACATAGAATAAAAAGAACAATGGTCAATTAATAATAGATAAAATAAACTGTTCGATTTATAAGCAAAACAAAAACTATATTCAACAGGGTGAGCCATCGATAGTTAAACATTGGATCAGATATTTATGTTATTTCGGCACTTGCTTCCATTCAGAAGATCGTAACAAATTAAAAATAGTAATCAAATAATCAGTTAGGTCAAATTGGTATCGCATTTATATAGTGTTAAGTTGTTAACTTGCTAGTTGATACTGCTACTTTATGCAACTATGTGTTCTGTAGCCTATACGGTACCCACATTGACATGTCTGATAAAGTTACTTGTTTATTGAAGTGTTCCACTTATGCTTTTGTTAACAAAATTCTAACACTTTGCGAGAACTTTCCCATTTTCATTCTTAGTAATACTAAAGCATAGACTTAAAAGTCTATGTGCTAAAGAATTTGCCGTCTAAAACTGCTGGCAACTGCAAACTACTACTGGATTCAGCCACTTTGTTTACAAACATCAACATAAAATATCAAACGCAGTGTTAAAGTATTGACATAAATAAATAAGTAAGCGCAATATCGATTTTAGATAATGATTTGTGATTTTAAATCAAAATCGCTCAAAATGTGACTTAAATCAGAGTCACAAATCAGTATAATTTTTTTTGATTTAAATCAAGCTCAAAAATCACACAAAGTGATTTAAATTGTGATTTGTAAATCGTTTGATTTAAATCATTCCCAACACTGCAAAGAAAGCAGCAATGGCCTCCTGCTCCCCAAATCACTTCCTTCTAGATACCAGTTTGTACCCAAAAAAGATTGCAGTTTCCACCTCTTAAGACAAGGACTACTTGTGTCTGCCTCCGCATTTTTTTTCATTATTGGAATTAGCTGGAATTGTTTCACTAATTTCACGCAAAATATTGTTTTTTTTTTTTGAATGAACATCTAATCTAGATACCAGTTTGTATCCAACAAGATTGCAGTTTGCGCCTATTCTAACAAGAAATACGTACTTGTGTCTGCTTCCTCATTTTCCTCATCATTGGAATTAGCTGGAGTTGCTTCACCAATCTCACGGAAGACCTTGTTTTTACGAACGATTAAAAACAAGAACATGACCAAGATGTAAATATAATACTGATGCCAAAAAACTAAAAATAGATCTAAAATCCCAATATTAAAGTCCCAATTTTTCATTGACTTGATCGCAATTAAGCGGTGCAAGACCGATGCAAGACCGAGACATTGACTTTTAGATCAAGACAAGACATTACATTTTTACCAAGACCGAAACAAGACCGATATTATGGTAAATGAGTCTTGGAACTGTCTCAAGGCGAAACATTGTCTCGAGACCCCCACGTCTGATTTTAACCCGTTTTAGACCATCGTACGTTTTACGAACGCACTTATTTTTGGCATTACACAAAATTAAGCTGTAATTTTTTTTCTGTTAAAAGTTTTTTTTATGTTAAGAAAGCTTCAGTACACTGTATAAAATGTTTTAAATAATTTTTTTATTAGTATTAAGTAGTTTAATCTGGGTTAGAATATGAGCATTTTCAAGGTTTTCGACCGATATTACTTTAAAAATGTATTATGCTAATTTCATGAGAGTTATCATAACAAAAGTTTGAAATATCGAAAGAGGATGTACTCAAAAGTAAACAGCAACGTTAATTAAATTTTATTGTGTTTACACTAACCCACAATCTGAACATGTATGAGTCATGCTCGTTCTACGATCGTTGGGCGTATAGAGTACTTTATGCGAACAAATCGAAACTAGTTCATTCAGCTTATAGTTGTGCAGTGGTTGAATTGGTGATAGTGTTTTTTGCAAATTTCATTCTTCGAATGAAATGTTTGTAAAGTTTAAAAATGAAAGGCGTCAAAAAGAATGTTTTTTCACGTTGAAAGAAGCTATGGAACTAATTCTTGATGATGATGATGATGATAGCATTGAGGTTGACATACTTGTCATTTTTCCGCCCGGCGCATCATAACACGTGACTGATGAATAAGCAAATGAAGAAGAAATGTTATTCTTTGTAATATATCCGGGAAGGTAGAAGTTGATTATACTAATGATGGGATGAGATTAGACTGTGTCGGTTCTTTGGGTGAAGAAATGAAGGTCGCAAATACGGTCAGTTCAATGCCGCGGCAACCATAACGCCAAAAACGATTGAAATGCACTTGGACCAAAAAGAGTCATTTGAATAGCCACTTTTAAAACAGTCTATATATAACGAGTTTGAAACACCACAATAGTGCTTTGCTTGATAAACCCCATATAGGCTATTTAGGTTGTTTTATACCGATGAAATGAATTCATGCACGGTTGAAGAAACAAAACGATAGGGAAGATTCAGCAACTGGCCATGGTCACGATCTGCAAAAGGTGAAAACAGTAGGTCGCTACAAGCTGGAAAATTGTGGCAAAACACTGTACATGTGGGCCAAGTGCGGCAAACGACTTCATCGGAATTGTTTTGGTGCTTTCCGCACACTCCGGTTCTGAAACGACTATCATGAACTGCTTGACTGATTTATTGAATGTTAAATTTGTGGATTTTATTGAACTGTGTTACTGATAAAGTCAGAAATGTGTTTTTAGCTTTTCTGTTTATAGCCTAAAATTTATATTATAATTGTTTGCGTTGAAAAAAAAAGAAATTGACTTTTAAACATTTTGTCGTTTTCAGTAGTCTATACGACCACCGTTCGAAAAACGAGCATAGTGAATTTTCAAAGTTTTCTTTCAAATAAAAAATAATTAAAAATAAATCTGTTAAAACATAAGCAAGTAACTTAGAAACAACAAAAAAATAATAGAAATCTAATTAATAAAGTTTTGGACCTAAACGGGTTAATGTAGGGGTAGTAATTTTTTCTAGTGTTTGAAACACTTGTTTTACAGACAAAGTCGAGTATCTCCTCCATGTTTCAATGATCTTGGAAACTGTTCTTGCAATCCAGTTCTTTTTTACATAACGCCAAAGAATACTAATAGCTAATTCATAAGAAGCCGCTTATTCGTCATTTTTTGTATCTCGCCATGCATTTTCGAGAACGGTTTGTAATCTATGACAAAAGCAGTCAACTCTACTGTCAGATTTCAGAGCAAACACAACATTTGACCCGAATAAACAATTATTTTTATTTTTCATTGCAGGTTTTTTCATAACAACGTAAAATGGCGTGACATCTAGCGAATATGAACATAATTTAAGTTTATACGCACCTTAACGATCCGCCTCTGTATTCAAGGTTCATAATTCCAGTTTTTCTTAAAATTGTTGAAGTACATTTCATCAAATCATTTTTTGCCAAAGTATAATTTTCTACTCAACTACCAATCTAACTCAATATGTTTTACCGTATTTGTTTAATATTTAAAACTATAAGGAAAATTAAAATGTTATTAAATTGTATTTCAATATTTGACAAGTCATAAATTAGTAGTACACAAGAGTTATTTAATTATAATTTGTTTATATTTATATTCAGCACTTTGATGACAAAAAACTTTCAATAAATTGACACAAACAAGTATTCCCTGGCATGTGGCGATCACTTTGAGGTCTATTCATTTTCATGGATGACAGCTGACTTGAATACCGCCCTGACAACTCACGAATAATAAACTCTGATTTCATCTACAAATAATATTATAAATTTATTTAATTGTTTAACATTAAGCCACACAACATTAATGAAGCATCCAATTGTGAGCCGGTGGTTCGAATCCTCTCACTCCTATCAGCGCTCAGCGGTGTTGGAGTGACGCTTTAAAAGACTGCTTTTTATTTCTGTAAAATTACTGCACGTTATAAAACATGAGTAAAGAAATAAAAAAAATGGTGCAGAAAATTTTTCTCGTGTGACTAAAACATTTTTTGAAAGTGTTGTGTCTTTCAGAAAACTTTGAAAAAAAATTATCATAACATATTTTAGTTAGCGAAATGATAAATCATGAATAAACTCCCATGAGGCTTGAGGTCCCGGAAACAAAATTATCAAAAAATAGTTAAACACCTATGTCACGCCCGCGTTAAACGCAGCGTGCGTGCCTGGCCCTATGTATATTGGAATTTCCGGCGTAGGTAGTGAAATGTGTATTGCGCCGCGTATATGTTTGAATTGCATGTGTCATTGCGCTATTGTTTGAATGTTTTGAGCTGTAGCCTGTAGATTTGCATATTTGCGAGCTGGCCTGGCGACTTATATATAAGGCTGTGTGGACTTTTTGCGGGGAGATTGGCCATGTTTTTGGTAGAACTTGACTTGAACCTGTTATTAATCTGTCGTGTTGTTTAATTGATAGTATTCGATAATTTTGGACTGTATTCGATATTAAAATAACTAGTAGTCAACAGAGTGTGTTTGGCTTTGTTTTGGAAGTTAATTAATTCGAAGTTTCTCCAGCAGTAGCGACTGTCGCAAAGGCGGAGTCGTGACAACCTATATCTTTATTTTTCGAGAAATACTAATTTTTACATTTCTGGCACTTACAGTTTTTGGGAAGCATTTATTCTAAAATACAATTAACAATTAGGAACGGGAAAACGAGCGGAAAGAAAAGAGGAAACCGGAGAACGAAAAAAAGTAAGAGGGCAAGCAGGAGCGGGAAAACAAACTGGGAAAGAAACGGGAGCGAAAGAAAAACGATAGAAAACCCTATAAAAACTCCGGGCAACGCCGGGTAACTCCGCTAGTGAAAAATAAGGCTATAGATGGAAATCATTTAATAAAAGATACCGATAGAAAATAATTTGATACGAGAGGGGGTAGCAGTATTAGTGCCCGATCGAGGACACATCTATTGGTGTCGAGATGTTTCTTCTGCTTTAACACCTGCTGCAAACCCTTAGTCTCACCACCAAGCAGATACATATTAGAACTTTCACCTTTAAGTGCGGTCGTTTGTACCTGTGTGTTGTACCTGCTCAACATATAATTTGCTAACTGCGCCAACATGCAAATTTTACTGCATAGATGCTTAGCATAAGGTGCTTAGAATAGCTATAATTCGATTTTACAGTTGTAATACGTGTTCAAGGAACTTGTTTATTTATTGTTTCACTGATTTTTCCTAAAATAACTCCTTATGTTTTTGGTTTTGTTTTACTCATCTTATACAATAATTTTCATTCTTCTCTGTTTCAAAAATATATCTGCTTCATTACGTGCAGGTTCTTAAGATGGTTTTAGCAACTGAAACCGTCAACTCAAAATAATAAAGATCTTAAATTTGTATCTAATTTGTCTTTTTCCTGAAAAATGAGAAATAATCAAATTGTAAAACAGATGTAAAAAACTAGTAAATACAAAATAAACGAAAAATTAGAATCGCTCTAAAACTCTTAATTAAATTAACTTACCTGGATGGACATATTAGATGTATGTAATTAATTAACTTACCTGGATGTACATATTAGATGTATGTAATTAATTAACTTACCTGGATAGACATATTAGATGTATATAATGAATTAATTTACCTGGATATACATATTAGATGTTTATAATTAATTAACTTACCTGGATAGACATATTAGATGTATATAAATTAACTTACTTGGATGGACATATTAGACGTATGTAATTAATTAACTTACCTGAATGGACATATTAGATGTATGTAATTAATTAACTTACCTGAATGGACATATTAGATGTATGTAATCGATCCAGCATGGTCTCGTTTTCACCTTCATCATCATAATTTTCACCAGCATCCGATCCAATTGGTTGAACATTATCATGTGAGGTATGGCACATGTGTGTTTGTGTTAGATTTGGAGAACTTTTCATCGCATGTGGTTCGCTCATTTTTTCAATATCGATAGTATAAAATTGAGAGTTGCAGATACTACTAGACAATGTGTTATTTTTTTCAAAGAAATCATTGATATGAGTTTTTGATTTCATGTGATTGTTTGACATGTTTATAGCATCATTTGTGGTGTCGATTTTATTGACACGATTTTCAAGATATTTTTCTTTAAAATGTTCTAATTCTTCGACATTTTTGCAAGTTTGAAGATTGTAAAGGGAAGCATCTTGATAATAATTGAAATTGGAAAACCTATGTTGATGGCAAGGACTACAACATAGTTTTTGTGTAAGCGGTTGATCAAATTGTAAGTCTTTTAAATTTTTTTTCTGTTCAATGCTGTCGTGTTGACGTAGAATAGTTTCTTGAATGTATGCCTTGTAAGCAAAAAAAAATTAAAAAAATTAAAAATTATTT
Organism: Erpobdella octoculata; assembly: GCA_963978895.1. Lineage (NCBI taxonomy): Eukaryota > Metazoa > Annelida > Clitellata > Hirudinida > Erpobdellidae > Erpobdella > Erpobdella octoculata. The sequence goes on along the minus strand of OZ022243.1, from coordinate 17,108,099 downwards.
TATGTTAAATTTTACAAGTATTTATTCACAGGCAACCAAAATAAATTTCAAATGACTAATTTGGTACTTACCAAACATGATCTGTAATCATAGTACATGAAGTGAATCTGAAGCAAATAAAAAATGATTTCAGATAAAAAAAATTCAGGATGGTTTTATGGTTGAAAGCTTGTTTACTGCTCAACTAAATACAGATTACCAGCGGAGAGAGTTTTACAGTATATGAGTAAAATTAATTTGGGTCGGATTTTAGAGTCATGTGAAAATATGGTTGAGCTTGGTGGTGGTTTTTGGCTTGAAACCAATCTATCCAATCTTTCTATAAGTCTGTAAAATTGAACCATATGCATCACATTCTGATATTATATTCAACGTGCCGTTTACGACAAATGACGTTATTTGAACGTCAATATTTTTATTCTCACCTATGAGGCTTGTCTACCTAATAAAATACCCCACCAGTGGCGTAGCGAGGGTATATGGCGCCCGTGGGCAAAATATAAAAATATTTCCCCATCTTCTACTGTCATCCTAATTTAACGACTAAAACCAAGGAAACCGAAGGCGCCAAAGCCATATCCGGGGCTCGGAAAGGCCCCAAGAAAATTTTGGAAATCACTTGTGTGAAATAGTACATTTTGATAACATATTTTAAAAAAATAGTCACATTTGTTAAATAATTTTTCAAAGAAAACAAGCTATTAAGTCAATTTAATAGCAAGAAACAATTAATTATCAGACGCAAAAAATAAAAGGTAATACTCGCACTAAATACACAGATGAACAAGGAGACCAGGCCTCGGAGAAATTAATTTTTGTTAAATGTATTTGCTTGAGAATTCAACTATTTTTTAATTATAACAAATCAATTTTAGAGAAATTACCAAATTATAATGCATGTATAAGCTAAGGGAGCAAATAAAACTAATAATTAATTTTAAATTATAGTTGTAGACTTTCAGAATACACTTTATGTGTAGGCTAGTCCTACAGCAAATTAAATTTTCTAGCCTTAACTGAGGCAAACTGATAAATAACATTGTCAAAGTTAATTGCATATAAAGTTTCCCTCTCAATGGTGAGAAGGGCGAAATTGCTTAGACGGTTCTGTTCCTTTGATGCTCGCTGATACGAAAAGATACATGTTCAAAAAAGACTAAAATTTTGTGAAATTGTTGTCCTTCTTTTTGAATTTTTGGCGCCCCCAAAGTCTCCTCCCCCTGCCCGCCTCGCTACGCCAATGTACCCTACTAAATATTTATAACGGTTAAAATTTTTTAGAGTTTCTACTTAGTTAAATATTTAAAATTTCATAAATTTATTTAAGTATTTAAATCTAATATTAACAATGTGTTTATTGCAATCAGTGAAGCCCATTCGTTCAATGCCGACCATGACTCTTGAGTTCACTAAGTGTGCATTGATTAATCCTAGAGTCTTGTATTCTTCGTGTTTCACCTGAATAATTTCAGAAATTAATTTAAAGAACAGTAATAGGTACAAGCAATTTAATAAATTATTCATGATTAGTAAAAGGCTTTCAATCAGGAAAACCACGAAATGTGTTGACTTACTTTTCGTTTAAGGACAAGAGCAACAAGTAGATATAGAACCAATACAATCATCCAGACTACCACACCACGAATGTAAGCAGCCGAACGACGAACATGTTTGCTCTCTTCACTGACATTTTCTAAGGTTGCGTGACCCAGAAGGTTCTCCTCCAAATGGGGCGTGAGGAAAACAGAGAAAATGAATAGAAGTGTGAAGATTAGGCACGTTGTAGGAGCGTGATTTAGCAGAAGGTTCATGCAAAATTGACCTCTTCGCTGTGATAGAAGTGCTCTCACATGCACTTCTATTTCTGAATTGTTTGGACACTGCAAAGTTTATCAGTGAAAATTTATATTTTATATTAAATACTCGATATGATTATTTAATAAAGTTACTTGCCAATAACTTATAACAAAGCTGCTACATACCTCAAACTGCATTTCTTCAGTTTTTTTCTTTAATGTTTCTAAGTGTTGTACGATACTGTCGTTATTGAGTTGTTTGTTGCAGCAACATAAAAAATTATGTTTGCAACAAAAGTTAGGAAAGGCTTCGATGCTGAAGAGTGTTTGACCACAACTTAAATGACCATCAGGATTAGATTTCGCCTCTGAAAATATGACAATTGACAAAATAAAATATCTAAAACTAATAAAACTGCCTACACTATATTTTTTAATTTTAATTTAAGAATAAAATAATTTCCGAGAAATTATCAAAATTGAATTATAATCTTTATGAACATTTTGTGATTGTGTTCACTGAATGTTAGAAAGGAAATTGGAAAAATAGATATTTAACTTTTTTGAATTTAAACTAAAAGTTGTGAATGAAGGTGAAATGTTAAAATGAAAAACTTTAATAAGCTTAGTTAAAATTATTGAAACCATAACCACCACCATCATTATTATCATCAACATAATTTTTATTACTATAATTACCGTTATCATCATTAACATCTTCATATTACATTTAAGGAACTTTCGGACAATCTTTTTAAATAAGTTTAAAATAAGAGCTGTCCACGGGTTCGTCCGGTTAAGTTTGGGAATTTTAAACCCCATGCGGAGTGTCATTTGAGCAAAAATTTGAAGGGACAAATTTTTTAAAACCAACACATTCTAAAATTTTTCCAAAACCTTATATTTTTGATAATAGTTTATAGTCCTCTACACAAGGTTTTTTAGAACTGAAATAGCTGTGTATAGAAAGAACCTAAGTCTTTCCTGTCGTGGATCATAATTTGATCCTTTTGAATGTTCCTCCTACTTTTACCAGGCTTGAGAATGGCTCGCAGAGGCAGAGTTGCCAAAAACCTTACAATTTTTCCTTAAATAGCTGTATGACCGAGGAAATTGGTAGTCGAGCTCCTTTCTTCCAAAGTTTTTCCAAAACATTGTACACTTTTCCTTCCAAAATAGCTGACAACCTCGGTGGCGGAATTGTCGTAGGTTCTTTTTCCATAACTTTTCTAAAACTTTATACACTTTTTCCTTCTAAATTGCTGATGACCAAAAGAGAGGGTAGTTGCAAAACATCTTTCAGAAATTTGTCCAAAACATTTTACAGTTTTTTAGGGTATTTGAACGGGTCAGGCTAATATTTTTATGCCATTTATAGAAATTTTAGGCTTGTAAAAACGGGCCGTCTTGAAAGTTTTGCCTATGAAATGAGCTGGGCCAGGCATGAATTTTTTACCGATGAAACAAGCCGGACCTAGCCTAACCATATCACCGACGGGCCAGGCCGGGTCGCATATTAACAAAGCCGGACCGGTTCGCAACAGGCCACGCCCCTTCATTCACCCATCTGCCTGCGGCGTAGTTAATGTATGCTGGTGACATAGATTTAAGACATGTTGTTGTTTTTGTTTATTTTAAAAAAATAAGTATAAAAAACACTTTTGTATAAACAACGCTTTTAAAATTTAATTAAGTAATGAATACATAATATTTTTAATTTCTAATTTTTTATATTTATTTCTAATTTATTTTATTTATTTCTAATTTTTTTATATTTATTTCAAAATTTTTAAGTTTCTAATTTTTTAAGTTTCTAATTTTTTAAGTTTTATAATCTCAGCTCGACATTTCATTATTTGGTTTTAGGTCCGTTAACAGACTTGCAATTTCTTACGCACCTTATATTATAGCGGCAACGTATTATTTTCAATTTTATTATTTTTATTAAATCATTTAATTGATTTGTGTATGGTCTTCAAGAGTACGTTTATGTGCAAAATTTGAAGTCAAAAGCGTTGTAATAGTTGAGTCGTTCATTTTTCAGTGAAGACGATCCAATAAAAAATAATATCAGAATAAAGTCAATGAACAATACACTTCAATAATGTACAAAAGAATAATAAAACTTAGTTACTTAAAAAAATTAAAAGACTTAACTATGAGTACTGCCTTTACACAATCAAGTGACTCAAAGTTCTAATACAAATTGGCTTTGGACAGATAATTTAGAATCTTTTGGTCTTTTAATCATATATACTTATTTTTACTAAATAAACAAGAACAGCAACATGCCTTAAATCTAATTCACCAACATACATTAACTACGCTGCAGGTGGATGTGGGAATGAAAGGGCGTGGCCTGTTGTGAACCGATCCGTTTTGTAAATATGCCGGACATCAAAGTTTAAAAAATGGTAAAACACGTATTTTTTTATTTTCTAAGAAAAATCTTTAAAAAACAAAAAAAAACAAAAGATCACAAGAGAAAACGGAAGAAAACTATTTCTCGGAAGTCAGGTCTGTCCTGAAAATGAAATGCAGCGGTTGCTGGTGAAAAAAGTTTGCTGCGGTGAAACCCAGTTTGAACCGAAGTCCACCAGCTGTGTCTCAGAACATGTGACAAATGACGGCTAGACAGGCTGCATAAATCAGGTGGAGCACGAAGAAAATAAAGAAAGGAGACTTGATTCAGTTTTGTGAATCTTATGGCTAAGTGTGATTGGACTATCTCAGATTCTTTGGAAGAAACTGAGTCGTTGCTAGTATTTTTTGGAGAGACATACAAGTATTTAAAAAACTACCAAACGTTTTGTGAGCAGGAAGATGAGGAGCTGTGTCGAGATGATCCCTGTTCTGCTGATGGGGAGGCATGCGTCAAAAGCAGAGTTTGGTTGCGGAGTTGCGATGCAGGCGTTTTGCCTGAAGTGGTTGACGTCATTGTTTGAGTGAAAAAATTTTCAATCAAGACTTTCATAGAGCCATGCGTTGATCAGCAGAAAGCCTTGCTGCCCTGTGTCAAGGAAAATAATGTAATAGCACAGGTTCAGTCAAGAGTTCGCGTTGTTATTGGAGCTCCTAGAAACATTTTCGGCTTGAATCGGAGAAAATCAATGAAACACGGGGCACGCCAAACAGGTCGCGCTTGATGGAGCCGACGAGATGCTGTCACGAAGATTCAAGGACCGGATGTGTAATAACAGCAGTGAGTGTAATAAAACTGTTGGAGTGGTCCTGTTGTCAGCGACCATGCCAAACAACAGACTCGCAGTAAGGAGGAGCCTGTGAACGTTCCTGTGAAGAAAAAAAACTCGCACTTGAAAAAATCAGAAGGTCTTGTGTGGACGTTTATTTTGTGTTCAGAAACTTGGTAAACGGTAGAATGTCAATAAAAGACTGTGCCGTACAATTGCGGGTCCAATTGTATGGAACCGTCAGTGACATAGTGGGGGCTCGCTGTGATCGACAGTCATGTATGAAGAAATTGAGATGTAACGATTTGGCGTGGTATTCAAGCCTGTAACGCTAAATCGGAAAATCACACAGGCTCCAGCAAGACTGGAAGAGACTGCAACAAACAGTCAAAAAAATTGAACAATTTGTTTGTGAATTGCGGTAAAGACCACGAGTGAAGATGAAGGTATTCAGTGTTCGTGGCCTTGCCGTGTGTTTCAGAGGCGGTTAAGCTGTTTGAGACAAACAAAATTAGGAAAGGTGTAATATTATAACCTATACCTGTTATATATAACACTTTTCCGTCTTTTGAAGGCCCAAGACAAAGAACTTTAGAAAAAAGGAGAAAAAAGTGTACAAAGATAAATTCCTCATTTATGCTTACATTCAATAATTTATAAAGCCATTCTAAAAAATCCAAATACGGTTATCAATATCGTAACAATATATATATGTTTTACGCAAATCCAAACCGCTGGACCAATTTTAGGAATTTTGGCATTTTTTCAACAAATAAAAAATATATAGTAATTTTTAATTAAATTTTTTTTGACAAAAAACTTTCAAAGCCAAATGTGTCTATGTACAAATTTAGTTTAAGTAAAAAGTTTAAAAACTTTAAGCAGCATTTAGTAAATCTATTTTACGTTCCATGGGCAAAAAAAGTTTGGAAAGAGCGGAAGAAAGAAAAGGAGCGGGCGCGGGAAGACATAAGGAACGAGAGTTGGAGCGAAAGAGCGAGTGGAAACGGGAAATCAAACAAGAATGAGAAAGCTCATAAAATGTGAAATAGATTTGTTTAAAGCTGCTTGAAACCTTGTTATATCTTTATTATTCTAAATTAACGATATAAATTATAATCTAACTATTGTGGTTGCTAAACACTTATTTAGATTGTAAGTCAAATATTAATGAAATTACAACTGCTTTGTTTTATGAAGTAACTAAATAGGAAATAGGACAAAACTTAAAGATATACATATATATACATATATAAATATATACATATATATACATATATATACATATACACAAACACACAGATACATATAGCCATATATATATTTATAGCCATACCATAAATATGGCTATAAATCCATACTCCCAACACCTCCCTCTCTTTATAGAAAATCATATGATTTTCTACTGGGGTCCATTACTATCCGTTTTGGAGCGTTGCAATAACGTTTAGGTCTTGCCTCCGGTTCTATTCCAGTTGGAATGTGTGTCAACTCCTCCGGATTGACTTCATTATCCATATGGCTCGGAACATGGTCTCCTTGTCTATTCTCTTCATCCTCATTTTCCGTAACCCGAGGGGTTGCGTTTATATCTGGTTTCAACATCTCTTCCTCTCCTGGAAACACAATTCTTACTAGGGCTTTCTCTCTATCACTTTTATCTTGCAGAGGTACTGGCATGTTGAATGTCTCAAGCATTTCTTTAAGTGTCCAATCTAAATTCCTTGGTCTTAATTGATTTGTATGCCTTTTTGTAATCCTTCTGTCAATCTCAACTTCGTAAACCGTTTTTCCAGTTTTTTTTAAATCTTCCCTGGTATCCATCTGGGATGGTTTGGATTTGTATCATCTCTAGCGTACACCGCATCTTGTTTTTTTTAAAGACTCTCGGTCTTGCCCCATTCTTTTTGTCAAACTGTCTCTTCATGCAAGATTTTTTTTTCTGAATACATTTTCGTCTTTTTCAGTACTTAGTTGTAAGTCTGATATAGAGGTGTGCACGGTAGTGGGGACAGCGAGAATACAGCGGATTTTGCGGTAATTCCGCGGAAATGGGGACGAATAATGCGGGGATACCGCGGTAATGGGGATGACGTTGCGGGGTTACCGCGGGGATGGAAACAAACGTTGCGGGAATACCGCAGGGATGGGGACGAGTTTTTGCGCGGAGATGGATGGGGATGGGGATGACACTCATGGGGATGGGGACAAAAAGTCGTCCCCGCGCATACCTCTAGTCTGATAGTGGTGTTCTAATTTGTCTTCCCAAAAAATTTTCTGCTGGAGATTTTTGATGTGGACTAGATGGGCATGGTTTAGATTTATAACACAATAAAAACTTTTGCACCAATTCCTCGGTAATTCCTTCACCTTTTAGCTTTTGTATGGTTTTTTTGAAAGTATCAACAAATCTTTCTGCTTGACCATTACTTTGTGAATGAAAGGGAGGTATTCGGATATGACTGATAAATTTTGACTGATAGAACCTCTCAAATTCCATTGTCTTGACTTGCCGTATTTCGTGTCGTCTATACGACAGACTTGGGCTCCTTTTTAAATTTGGGTTTCTTTTTCTACTGAAATGTCTTTTGGGACTTTTATCATCAGTTCAGCAGTTGGCAGTAAAATGTCCCAGTTTTCCACAGTGAAAACAAACATTTTTTTACGGGTTAACCCCGGATTTCTTGGCTGGAAGATTTTTTAGGTGATCTTTCTGAATAGTGATTAACCTTACTAACTAAGGTTTCTGAAATCATCATTTGTTTTGTATGTAACAGTTTTATCCTTTCACATTCTTCAATAAGATCTTCCAGTGAGCACTCTTGTTCTACCCTGAACAGTAATTTGTGCTTAATGTTTAAATATTTCGGATCCTTCAATCCCCATAAAAAATGTAAGCACATACTGGCTACGTTTGTGAAATTTTCCCATTGTGCTTTGTTGCACAGCCTGGTCACCCTTGTGCCGAATGCCCTGAAAGTCTCTGAGTCCCTTATTTGAACGTTTTCAAAATCAAACCGTCTTTGATGAATGCTTTTTTTTATTACCAAACAGTTTTTCTAGCCAACCTTTTGTCTCCTCATAGCTTAGACTCTCGATAGTTCTCGGCAATATACTACCTTTAAGTAGCGTGTGTTCGTTTTGTTGAAGCTTCCCGCTCAGAGTTGCTCTTTTTTCTGAAATGCTCATTGATGCGCCTCCGACTGACTGAACAGCTTCTTCAAATCGCCCAATCCAATCAGTGAGTGTAAGGCCATGATCTGGATCGTAAACAAATTGCTCAATTCCTTTGTAGAGGTCTGGTCTTACTTCGACGGATCTATTGTCCTGCATCATTGAAATTAACTAAAGAAATTTTTTCTCAGTTTCTTCTTTTTCAATTCTCTTTTTTTCTTTTTCTCGAGCTTTTTTTCAAGTTTTTCTTGTTTTTCTCGAGCTTCTTTATCAATTAGAAACTTAAGCAATTGTGCTATGTTTGAATCTTGGTCCTTTAACATCCTGGTCGCCAATTGTTATATCTTTATTATTCTAAATTAACGATAGTAATTATAATCTAACTATTGTGGTTGCTAAACACTTATTTAGATTTTAAGTCAATTATTAATGACATTACAACTGCTTTGTTTTATGAAGTAACTAAATAGGAAATAGGACAAAACTTAAAGATATACATATATATACATATATAAATATATATATATATATATATATATATATATATATATATATATATATATATATATATATATATATATATATATATATATATATATATATATATATATATATATATATATATATATATATATATATATATATATATATATATATACATATATACATATACACAAACACACACATACATATAGCCATATATATATTTATAGCCATACCATAAATATGGCTATAAATCCATACTCCCTACAAACCTTCTTCAAACTTTGTTACGTAAATTAAATTTGAATTTTGTCACGCAATAACTTTTGATGTTGGCCTGGAAAATATTTTGTCAAAAAAAGTTTTTTTAATTAAAAACTCAAACATTATTTTTTCCTCCATTCTAAATTTTGTTAAAATTGGTTTAGCAGTTTGGATTTGTATAGAAGACAGACAAACAAACAAAATAATTTTGCAAATTCAATTTCCTATTTGAGTGAAATTTATAATAAAATTGACGAACCAGTAACAGAGTCAACGACAATCCAAGCAACAAGTTTCCTCAACCACCACTCAACATCTTTCCTGCACATTTCCACTGTAGGCAGGTGACGAAAATGTTCAGGAACTTTTGAATAAATCCAGGTTTCCGTCTGTCGTTTGTTGCAACATTATCTCATTCGTAATAACTAAATTCGATCATTCATAGTAACTATATTCACTCGTTCATAGTAACTATATTCACTCATTCATAGTAACTATATTCAATCATTCATAGTAACTATATTCACTCTTTCATAGTAACTTCATTTACTCGTTCAGTGTAAAAATGTTAATAAATCGATTAAAACATTCAATCAATCAATTTGAGGCTTACCGTTGAAATGTTGTTGTTGTGTTTCCATTCTTCTTCTTCCTTCTCAATAAAAATCGTTGTTTGTGTTGTGTTCAATTCATTTCCTGTGTCATTTGTTTTCAATTTCTCACAATTAATACACTCTTCCTTGATTGCCCAATTACTCAATTTAAAAACGGAACAAAAACCGTTTATCGGCAAAAGCAGCCAAATTATTTCCTTTTCATTCATCAACGCCGCCATTTTGTTGTCAGAAATTTCTGGCCACGTGTCGTCTAAGAAGCTTTCAGACAAAACAAAAATAGTTTTTTTTGAGATTTTTAAACCTTCATAAATGCGTTGATAAAAAGAAAAAGATTTGAAAATTTTCTCCGAACATCGTTTCTCCAATTGATTGCAAATAAAGCAACATTTTTTTATAATTTCATTGTCTTTGGTTTCGTTGTTAGACATACCCGAACATGTCACACGATCGGACGATTGAGAAAAAAATGACTGAGAAGGAACTTGAATGTCATGGAAATTGGTCAGCTGGTTAGTGCTGATATCATGGCTAGATATTTCAAATGTCTTACTTGTAATGTTATTGCTAAAAATGTTGTGTTCGTTACAAGAAATGGAATTTGAAGATTTCATGTTCTTGACAATGTTATCAAAGAGCGGATATTCTTCTTGGTGCCGACACAAGCGAGGACAAACAGTTTTGCTGTCGAAATTTAAAAAAAGAAGAGGAAGAAGAGGATCGTAGATGGAGGCAAACCTGCATGAAAGGTTGTCAAGATTTGACAGTTTTTCAATGAGGAAGGATACCCACTCAGAATCTTTTGCATGGTGAACAATTAGAACTGTAGATGAAAATTTGCGGTGATGATTTTGAGAAAGTGTTGAAAAAGAACCTGATGATGGGATGGAAAAAATTGTAGATGAAGTTGAAGATTGAAACATTACAGAGTTGCTCTGAGGATATTTGTCGTTTCAAATGTTACAAATAAAATTTTTCGAAAGCATCGAAGACATCCAGTGAAAAAATATTTGATTTTGCTGATTAAAAAATATTATTTTATCTGAGGCGTCAACTTCATCATGAACAGCACTGTGTGGAAGTTCTGCCTTTTATTTGCTTTGCGCTCATCCACACGTCATTCGTTCAGTCCGTCTCAGCACTCGTGACAAAACAAACCAAGTGCGTTTGTCCATGATCTGTTTAGTTGATGTTCCTAACTAAATATTATATGATTAAAAAATAATAACTCGGAAAAATTTTTATCGCAGGCTTTCACGTGCAAGTCATAAGTTTATTTACACGCACACACACACACACGGACAGATCACATACAGACAGCGATGACCGAGGTGCGTGAGGTAGCACACGACTCGTTTCTGCATTGAAAAGCATGGAACTGATAGATGGAAAACGTGCACAAATAACTCCTCCCATCCTCTTACGTATCTAGCAATTTAACAAACGTTTATCTGGTGAGTGCCTAATTTGTGGAGTATACTGGAGTATCTGATGGAGCTTGATACTCAATGGAAAGGGTTTAGAACCTATATAATAACTGCCCAAGAATGTTTATGGATTTATTTATTTGTGAAATAACATGAACATGATGATTATGAACATGAAAATGATCATGAACATAAATATAAATAAAATTTAAATAAAGTTATATTTATAATTAAATACAAATGTAAATACAATTACATATACTTAATAATTATTTTTATTTATAAATAAAAGTTTAACAGAACCTAAAACATGTTTTTTGCAAATGTCTTGTATTGTGAATTTGTTTCTTGGAACATAGACATAAAAAATTTTAAATTAAAAAGTCGATTTTTTTGTCATTGTGATGTGGAGCAGGGTCAGATCCTGGAATTTTTAAGGAGGAAACCCGCAAGAAAATGTTTTAGTTTTTTTTATTTGATTATTGTCTTTATGTAAAATATCTTGAAGCTTTTTTATTCAACAAAACCAAACGAAAGGAATTGAAATGAAATAAAACTTGTTTTTTACTTTCTTCTTTTTCTTCTGTATTTGTTTCTCTTTGGATTAATGTCAAAAGAAAACATTTTTACACATTTTTTATCAAATAGTTGATACTTCAAATTTGAGAATGACTTTTCAGCTGCAGTATTAAATTGTAATATAGTCTCAATCAGACGGAAAACAGTTATCACTTATTACTTATTACAGATGGTAAAATCTTATTTTTTCTACGAGAATGACTTTTTATGTCTCTTGGTAATGGTAGTGAATAAACGAGACTCTTCCATTTGTTAACCTCAAACTGCTGGAACCGTTCAAGCCAAACTCTAACAGATCGACAACTTTTATGATTTGGGGAAGCTAGATTTTTCATGGCTACAAAAATAATTTTAAACAGTTGTGCTTATTTTGGGAAATCGCCATCCTTTATAAACCGTATGTTTAACTGGTTGATGAAATGATTCAAGAATGAAATGAAAATACTTTTTTGGCACAGTAGAAGTCCATTAGTCCGGCATCCAACAGTCCGGAATGCCCGATAGTCCGGCATTGCTCCGGAAAATTGTAAAAACTTTTGCCAGCTGAAAACCCTGCATCTGACCTAACTCTACAGACTGATGAGGAAGAAAACCATCAAGACGCTCTGACCAAAGTTTTTGATGTCGTTAGAAGTGTTGACAATCCCTTGAAAAACCTGCCTGAAGATGAGGTAGAGAAGTGGCTTCTAATCGACAAGAATGAGCCTGTTGAACAAGAACTAACCGATGAGGACATTATCAACAGTGTAGTAAACCCTCAGCCCACTCAAAATCTTGAAAAAAGTGACTCAGATGCCGAAACGGAAGAAAAGGAAAAAATCAGCTGGGCAGAAGAAATGTAAAATAGACTTTGTTGTATTTGCATACTGTATTTATAGTTTTTATTAACCTAATTGTTCTTATAATTACGATTTATGTATGTATGTAGTTAAAAAAACAAAGTACATTTGTTTTACAGCAAAGCCTACACTAAAAGAAAGGGGCACCGCCCGATAGTCCGGAATTTTCGGTAGTCCGGCACCGAGCCGTTCCCGAACGTGCCGGATTATCGGACTTCTACTGTACTACTCTTATGGACCATCCGTGAAAGCAAGTTTCAGTTTGATTTGATGAAGTGAAGTTTGTTAATTTTTGCTTTTAAGATTTATCCACTAGGAAGTCAGCAAACAAGTAAGAAAGCAAGACCAGCGGTGATGAAGTTAATAAATATATTTTTATTTTAAGTAATACAACCCCTCGACGTTTTGTCTGCGACCTTTTGTCTGCGACCTTTTGTCTGCGAC